>JAXGGA010000357.1:0-32500 GCA_038373865.1 Uloborus plumipes | reverse complement strand
AGTAAATAAAAAAAAAATAAAAATAACATTAAAAACAAAGAAAAGATAAAAGAAAAACAAAATAAAAAGCAAAAAAAACACATAAAAATAAAGAAAAAAAAAATGAAATCAGAAAAAAAAAAACAAAAAAAAAAACTAATAACATATGTTGGGTGGGGGTCCTAAAAAATAGAAAAATAAAAAAAAAGGAAAAAAATAAAAAAAAAAAAAAAAAAAAAAGAAGAAAAACAATAAGAAAAAAATAACAAAAAGAAAAGGTAAAGAAAAAAAAATAGAAAAAAAATAAAAAAAATAAAAAACAAAAAATAAAAATATATAAAATAAAAAACAAGGAAAAAAAAGAAAAAAAAATAAAGTATCAAATAATAAAAAATAAAAGAAAAATTAACGAAAAAGAAATAAATAAAGAAAAAAATAAAAATGAAAATAAAACAAAAAATAAAAAAAATAAAAAGAAAAAAAAAGAAAACATAAAGAACTAATTAAAAAAACAAAAAAAAAAGAAAATGAAAATAAAAAAAAATAAAAAAAAAAAAATAAAAAAACAAAAATAAAAAAGAAAAAAAAAAAAAATAAATAAATCAAAAAAAAAAAGAAAAAGAGAAAAAGAAAAAAATAAAAAAAGCAAAAAACAGACAAAAAATAATAAAAAAAAATAATCAAATAAAAACAAAAAAGTTAAAAATAAAAAAAAAAGAAAAAAAAAATTTAAAAAAAAAAAAAAATTCAAAAAAATTAGAAAATAAAAAAAAAAAAAAAAAATAAATAAAGATAAATAAGAAGAAAGAAAAAAAAGAAGAAATTAAAAAAAAAAAAAAAAATAAACAAAAGGAAATTAAGAGTAAATAATAGTAACAAAATAAGAAAAAAAAAAAAAAGAAAATAAAAAAAAAAAAAGAAAAAAAAACTAATAAAAGAATAAAAAACATAAAATAAAAAAAAGAAAAAAATAAAATGAAAGGTAAAAACAAAATAAGAACAAGGATATAAAAAATAAAAATATAAAAAAAAAAAAAAAAAACAAAAAAATGAAATGAAAAAAAAGAAAAAAATGAAAAAAAAATCAAATTAAAAAAAGAAAAATAATAAAAAAAAAAAAATAAAAGAAAAAAAAGAATAATAAAAATAAAGAATAAAAGATAAAAAACAAAATAAAAACAAGAAAAAATAAAATAAAAAAAAAACATAATAAAAAAAATAAAAATAAATTTAATTGGAGACTGTAGTATATATTGGTTAAAAAAAAAAATAAACAAAAAAAAAGTTAAAAAAAAAAAAAAAAAAGAAAAACATAAAAGAAGAAAATAAAAAAAATAAAAAAAAGAAAAAAAAAAAAAAAAATAAGAGAAAGAAAATATATAATAAAAATAAAAAATAAAGAAAATAAAAAGAAGAATAAAAATAAAAACAATATAAAAAAGAAAAAAAAAAAAACAAATAAAATAAAATAAAAAAAAACGAATAAAAAAAATAAAAATAAAGAAAAAGCTAAAAAAAAAGAAATTAGAAAAAAATACAGAATAAAAAAAAAAAAAAAAATATAAAATACAATAAAAAATAAAAAATAAATAAGTGAAATACAAAAACAAAGTAATAATAAAAAAAAAGAAAATAAAAGATAATAAAATAAAAAAAAGAACCCTAAAAAACAAAAAAAGATAAAAAAAATAAAAAAAAAATAAAACAAAAAAAAATAAAAAAAAAAAAAAAAATAAAAACAACATAAAAAAAAAAAAATAAAAAAAAAATTAAAAAAAAAAAAAAAAAAAAAAAAAAGCAAAAAATAAAAATATTAAATAAAAAAAAAAAAAACAAACAAAAATAAAATAATAGATGAAAAAAAAAATAAGAGAAAAAAAAAAAAAAAATAAAAAAGAGAAAAAAAAAATACAAAAAACAAAAGAATAAAAAGAAAAAAAAAAAATAAAAACAAACACAATAAAAAAAACAAAAAGGTAAAGAAAAAAAAAAAAAAAGAAGAAAAAAAAATAAAAAACAAAAAAAAAAAAAAAAAAAAAAAAAAGTTAAAGAAAAAAATATATATTAGCAATTTATTTACAGAAAACAACCTCAAAAGCGCACTAACTCTCCTTTTTCTTGCTTTACACGCTAAAAGATATTATTAATGACTATCAGTGTCACAGAAATGTTTCAAGGATTAGATCCAGAGTCGAAAATCGAACATTCTCGTATCCCACCTCTCCAAAACAATGTCAATCATATTCTTCGATTTCATCGATCTGCTTTTATTAGAATGAAAAATATCTAAAAATATTTTTTGGAAAAATAAACTAGCACGAACTAACAAAATCAATTAATTAATAATAACAAATACTTCGTTGAATTACTAGAAAGCACAGTAGCTGGTGTATTTACTTTTTCAACAGAATCCCGAAAAAAAGACAAATCGTTTGCGGTAGACTGAGAATCTTCTTTCACTTCCAGAATATTTTGCTTTTCCTCTTCACGTACGTTTTTCACAAAAAGCAATAATGTAACGTATTGTATTTTATTATTTCGATCATTAATTTTTAGAATGTAATAAAAAGCAATGTTTCACAACAAGATAACATTTGTCTGGTTTTATGTTTCCTTGGATTTTTCTATTTTCTTTCCATTTTCTTTGTTGTTTTATCTTTTTGGTATCATGTTATTTTAATGCTTGCTAGTGCATCAAGGAACCTCTGTGCCAAGTTTGATATAAAATCTGACGAAAACTGTGGATTTGTACAAGGTACAAACATACATCCATCCATTTTTCTGTATATAGATTAGTTTATCATTGGATTCGGCATTGGGTTCCCGGTTTTGAGCTCAACGCTGTCCATTGCCTCATTGTACGTGCTCATGAAATCTGTGTCTTCGAAAATCCTGCAGTTGGTCGCTAACAGTTACTGTGAGTGCTAAGTTGCTGGACATACTGTTCGTTCTCCGTCACTTATAAAAAAGTGATAAGTTATGAGGAGCGGTATATTCCTAGAAAGATAATAGACATTAATGTTTTATTATATAAGCATCATACCAAATTTCATTTTTAATCTTAATTCTGTGTGTGAATGTAACTTGAATAAATATAAATAATACGGGATTTTCTTAAATGAAGATATGCAATTCGATTCGCATGCAACATGTGGTGCTTCCAGGAATGTTTATATTTTTTTACAACGTAAAATTTTTTTTTCGGACTTGGGACTCGTAAAAATGAGTCTGATACTCATTTTTTAATACAAAAAAAAAAAGCAAAACAATTTTATTTATTCAATACACATCCTGTAATCGGGCAACGAAACGGTTTACGGATCGGCTAATCGGGTACAACGGATAAACGAATACCATGCTTATATGAATAACACTATCCTCAATCAAATATTTCGTCATAGAGTCAGTGCTAAGTATCCCCACTTAAAAGAATAGTATTGATCAGCTTTAGCAAATATTTTTTGTTAGAAAAATGTTGAATCAACTAAAAATAAATTAGGTAAGAACAGCTATTTATGTAAAAATATTGATAATAATTTCCCCAATAACGGGCGAGCAAAACGATATTCCCGCTTCATCATTTTATCAGACATCTTTTGACGTTGCCATTCCAAAAAAGGAAAAGAAAAAGAAGCAATCGATGATGGAGAAGATAATTAAATTAAATAACAAATTTATTTTTAAAAAATTTGTGTTTGAAAAAAAATATATTTTTTTCTTTTTTAATGATTTTTCTTTCTTTTTTTCAAATGCCAGGGCCCAGGGGGCCCATCCCCCCCCCCCAAGCTCAATGGCGCAAATTTGCCCCCCCCCCCCAGAAAAAAAAGTTTTCATAACCCTCTTGTGCTTTTTATTTTTATTTTTACCCCTCTTTTTTATTTTATTTATTTTTTAAATACTATTCATTTATTTTTTAAATATTTATTTATTTTTTTAGATTATAACTATTATTTTTTTAATATATTATTTTTTTTAAGTTCGAACTATGCGCAGAATAGATTCACTTTTTTTCCCTTCCCAGGCAATTTAAGCTCGCACACACGCACACAAAATAAATAAAAAATAAATAAATAAATAAATAAATAAATAATAATAAAGAAATAATTTAAATAAAAAAATTAATTAATAAATAATTTAAATAAATAAATTAGTTGAAAAAAATACCCCCCAAAAATTTTGATAGCGCAACCTGCGCCATAATCCCACCCCCCCCCTGTGGGCACCCCTGCCAGGGCCATAAATTTTCTTAATTGGCGAACTCGTCAATGATCCTTTCACTCTTTGTGAGCCTTTCTTTCTCACATTGTTCAATTTCGAAGTTGATTCCTTACATCGATCTTCATTGGATAATCTACCGTGCTAAGGCAGGGATTCAAGTGAAACAGGCGATCGCAAACTGCAATCGCTTCTGGAAATGAATTACATTAGAACGTTTCTTGATAAAAACATCGTGACGTCAGCGTGACGTTTGCCTATGAAAAACGAGC
The DNA here is from genome assembly GCA_038373865.1 of Uloborus plumipes. Taxonomy (NCBI): domain Eukaryota; kingdom Metazoa; phylum Arthropoda; class Arachnida; order Araneae; family Uloboridae; genus Uloborus; species Uloborus plumipes. The sequence goes on along the minus strand of JAXGGA010000357.1, from coordinate 28,034 downwards.
TAGATAAAACGTCACAGCCTACTTGGCGAATAAGAGGAGATTGCTGACTGCTTGTGAGCTCTTATTGGTTCCGCTCATAGTGACGTCAGTGCCAAGTTAAGTTGATGATAATGTAATTCACTTCCAGTAGCGATTGCAATTCGAAGCGATCGCAGTGCTGTTTCACTTGAATCCCTGCCTTAGTGGTATCTGCAGTCGAGCTCAAACTGAGACAAAACTTTTTAAAGTTTTGCGCCCCCATGTATTTGATTGAGATGAAATTTTTCCGGAATTAAAAAAAAAAAAATTCCCGTTCTCAAATGACCGTATAATTTTGTACTCAGGTAAAATGCGTCACACAGAGCCATCTGGCGGCGATAACTCAATTTTGTAAAAAAGTGTAGATACGACTTTTGTGCTTAGCATGGCAGAATAACTCTGGCATTCCAAACGTTGAATCTGTCTTTCTCATATTTTGTCTACGGGTGTTGTTGTAAGTTTCAGCTCTTTATGCTAATTAGTTAACTATCTTTTATTTTCATTCATAGAGGGCGCGCGGCCCATTATGCAATATGCATATAAAAGAGACACAAATTAAAGATTGAGTGAGAAAATCAAACATGTGTGACGTGTTGATAATTTAATTTTGTCTAACTTTGATTTTATTTATTTATTTTTTTACACATCATTCATGTATTTTTTGAATATTAGTTTTTTTTTTTTTTTTGATATTTTTTTTTTTTTTTAAGTTATAACTATTATTTTTTGTATTCTGTATTATCAATTTTTTTAAAAGAGTACTAAGTATACCCATACTTCGCTTTTTTTCTCTTCCAGACATTCCAAGCACACATACTAAATAAATAAATAAAAAAATAATAAAGAAATAATATAAATTTAAAAAATAAATTCATGAATAATTTTATTCCAAAAAATCAGTGAATAATTTTAATCAAAAAAAATTTAAAATAAACAATTTAAATAAATAAATTATTTTTAAAAAATCCCTCCCAAAAATTTCCATGGCTCAACTCGCGCCATAACCCCGCCCCCCTATGGGCACCCCTCGTTCAGTCCACTTAGCGCGATTTTGTGACCTAAAATGGCCGCCGATGAGGTAAACCGTGCAATAATCCATCTAACGCCGGTAGTGACCTTCGATGGCTGCTGATAAGGCCGCTCAAGCGGTGTGTTCCTCCACTGAGTTCTATTCAGCGAGGATTCACCGCTGATGACCCATGACATGTCCCTTCTCTCAGGTAAGTGGGAAAAGTGCTTCTTTACAAGCCAGTGTTTGCGGTGTGTTTATGTTGGTTGTATAGTTTGGATAGGGTTGGCTTGGAAATGTTTTCATTGTAATTAGTGTTGTTTATGGAAGGGAATAATCGCGTAAAATTGTTCTAAACTCTGATTTATTGTTTAAGGAATTGTTATAGATCCGTAAAGACTTTCACTTTTGGATATCATGTATTTAATTAGCTTACTCAAATTGTTGGATAATTCAATCTGTTTATTTAAGCAAAGGTGCGAAAGTGTTGTTTGCTTGTCTGTCTGTTTATCTTTCTTGCCTTAACTACTCAACTGGTCCTCGTTATTTTTGTTTTGTTAATGAAAGCGTACAGTAGTGATATCACTGTATACTGATTATTGCAAGAGCAGTTGTGGTTTTATATTGACTGCTCAGATTGGGTAGGGTTTGCGTGGTAATGTTGTCATTGCTGATGTTTTTTTTATTAAAGCAGATAATATCGTAAAACCTCTGTAAATTGGTTAGTTGTATAAGGTAGGGTAGTTCTGGCAGTACTTTTACTTTCGGATATCACGCAGAAAGTTTGTTTCTTGTCAAATTGTTTCCGAATTTGTATCTGAATGTTGGTGTTGTTTTTGGAAGCAAATAATCGTAAAATTGCTCTAAATTGAGTCATTGTATATGTATAAGGTATAGTTAGGGTAATTCTGGCAGGACTTTAACTTTCGGATATCATGCAGAAAGTTTGTTTCTTGTCAAATTGTTTCTGAATTTGTATCTGAATGTTTGTAGAAAGCAAATACTGTCGGCCCCGCTTAATCGGGGAACGTAATAACGAATACCCTGCTTATACGAAACAAATATTATGGAACCGAATCTTTCCCTTGCTATAGACGCAATGTTAAAAATCTCCGCTTAAACAAATACCCCGCTTAATCGAATAATATTTCTTGGAACCGACAGTATTCGTTTAAGCGGGGCAGACAGTAAACCTAAAATCACTGTAACTTGGTTCACTGTATAAGGTAGGGTAGTTCTGGCAGCAATGGTGTACCCAGGAGGTGGGCTGATAGAGCTGCAGCCCTTTCCGAAATTTTCAAAACGAATTTTTAAAATGTGAGATTTTTTCTAATTTCCTTTTTTTATGAAATCCCAAAATGAGAAAAGCTTTTAAGACAGATAATTAAGTACAGGACAAAGTTAAAAGAAATATTTCTTTTGTTTTTATTTTACTGCACATCATGTTTATGATTCCATTCTTATTAGTCCTATTATTCCATTTTGTTCGTTTTAATTGCAAATCTATGTTTTAGAAATGCCGATTTTTTTTTCAGGCTTCTAATTCTGTTAAATAAATTTTAGCAAATTGAATTGAAACCCAGTATTGGTGAAATAAACTGCAATATTAACATTATTAGAACTTAAATTTTCCAAAATATTATATTTATATCCAAGTGTTTCAGCAACACGTCTTTCAATAAAGAAATTTTTTAATTGAAATTTATCATTCTCTGTGTTCATCAAAACGCTTTCTTCACAATAATTTTAATGACAAAATTTTCTTTTTAATAATGTATTTTTATCGATTTAAATAGGCATGAAAGCAGAAATTCGAGATTTACTTTTCTCAGCTACATTTCATGAGATGTTCCCCCCTCAAAGAGTGTTGACTCAGCCCCTCCCCCCCCCCTGAAATGATTTGTCTGCGTACGCCACTGTCTGGCAGTACCTTTCACTCTCGGATATCATGCAGAATGTTTGTTTCAATAACTTGTCCAACTATCAATCTTTCATTTAGGCAATATACAGGAAATATAATGACATGAATCTTCTCGCTAAGTGGGAAAACTCCTTCTTTTCAGCCGTGCTTTTGTGTTGACTGTAACGGATTGGATGGGGTTGGCGGGGTGATGTTGTCATTGTTTATGCCCTTCCCCCCCTCCCAAGCTCAGTGGCGCAAATCCCCTCCCCCCCCCCAGATTTTTCACAACCCTCTTGCTTTTTTTATTTTTATTTTTACCCCTCTTTTTTATTTTACTTATCTTTTTTAAATAATTTTTGTTTTTTTTTTATATCATTTGTTTATTTTGTTTAAATATTATTTATTTGCTTTTTTTTTAAATATTATTTAATATTTTTTAAATTATAACTACTATTTTTTATAAAAATTATTAATTTTTTAAAAGTTCGAATCATGCGCAAAATAGAATCGCTTTTTTTCTCTTCCAGACATTCCAAACACACACACGCACAAAAAAAAAATAAATAAATAAATAAATAAATAATAATAAAGAAATAAAAGAATAAATTTAAATTAAAAAAAATAAATTTAAATTAAAAAAATAATTAATGAATAACTTTTATTAAAAAAAACGTAAACAATTTAAATGTAAAAAAAATAAATAAATTAGTTTAAAAAAATCACCCCAAAAATTTTGATGGCGCAACTTGCGCCATAATCCCCCTGTGGCACCCCTGAATAATCGTAAAATCGCTCTAAATTGATTCATTGTACAGTGAACTCACTTATGCGCCGGCCCAAGGGACCAACAGAAAAAGGCGCATAAGTGAGAGAGACGCATAAGTGAGCAAGTCTATTTAAAAGTCTAAAATGCAAAATAAGTTCGCATGAATAAGAATGTTTCTGTAGAAAATAGTCATATTACTGCGGTTTGGCAAACTACTGTAACCTAACTACAATGACAAGAATCGACAAGAATTGTTAAAACAAGAATTGTAGCAAAGCTAATCACAAACACATCCCTTTAAAACGATCCATAATAGATAATTGTCCTTCTCCGAACTCAAGTTCACGTGGAAAAAATGCCTTCCGTGAGCAATAAAAGCGAAGGATCAAAATTGAAGAAACATGCTCATTTTTTAGGAAAATAAATTAAATGGTTTACATTTTACGAAAAATTCGGCGCATAAGTGAAATATTTATTGTAAGAGCGCCTCATAAACGAATGAAGTTATCATTATTTTACTATGGAATGGGCCGGGACCACTAAAAATCGTCGCATAAGTGAAAAAGGCGCATAAATGAGGCGGTGTATAAGTGAGAGTTCACTGTATAAGGTATTGTTGGGGCAGTTCTGGAAGGACTTTTACTTTTGGGGATCATGTTTTTTACTTTGCTTACTCGATCCAGCGTGTTTTTATCTAGGCAATAGTCTAAATGTCTGATTTAAATTATCCTTACTAATGTTACAAATTCGAGAATTTGTTTGTTTCTCTGTCATGCTTTCACGCCTTAACCACTGAATTGATCGTGAAATCTATATACAAATGGATGTATGTATATTTGTTTGCATGTTAGTTCCTTATACAAATCCACAGTTTTGGTTAGATTTTCATCAAACTTGGCACACAGGTTCCTTGATGCCTTAGCATTCACATGGGCGGGTTTTGAAATTTAAAAAAAAAAAAAAAAAAAAAAATCCTTAAAAAGCTTAAAACTCAAATTTTTTGTTTCAAAATGGCCATTTTTTTTTTCAATTTTGAATAGATAGAATAATTGAGATAAGCCTTTAAGAATACAAATTGATTAGCCTGCCAAACAATCCAATTTAACACATTTAAATTCCAAATTTTCCAACAAAGATTACGATTAACAATGAATTGTTAATTTAAGGCTCACCTATTTCATTCTCGCATGAAATAAGTTAAAAACAATTATAATTAGCTATGTTGTATTAATAAGCACCCGGGGAACGCCGGGAAATAAGCTAGTTTTAAATAGATATTGTCAGGGGCGCAAAAAAAAAAAAAAAAAAAGAAGTACTGGTACTTTATGTTTAAAAAAAAAAAACTGTTCTCGAAGCAAATTAGAATTGCCACTTCTTCGCGAAGAAATTATCCAATATGTTTCCACTGTTGTGTTGTTTCTAAGGCAAAAAGCACATCGTAAAATTCGTAAAATCGTTAAAACTTGATTCGTCGGAAAGGTTTTGCTAGGGTAGTTCTGGCAGGATTTTTACTTTAGGACATCGTTCAGAGAGTTTGTTTTAACATTCGGTGGGGGTCTCAGTGGCCGAGTGGTCTAAGGCATGTAGACGATACCTTAGCTCTCGCTCCGGATGTACTTTCCTTCCTTTGTGATACGACTCTTTCATACATTGTCTGTACAAGATATATGTAATAAAAAAATCCTGTGTAATGGAGGCAAGACACTAGATTGTAGTCCTCATCAAAAACCTGGGCATCATATAGCCTCAAACGAAACGAAACATTCGGTGCCACAATCAAGCGTGCTTCTATTTGAGTGCAAAAGCTTCGTTAGCACGTTTTTACAGTGTTTATATTGGCTGTATACGAATTGAATGGGGCCAGCGAGGTAATGTTGTCGTTGCGTTATTTTGCAAGTTAAATAATCTTAAATCTCAGTAAATTTACTCATATCATGTATTTGATTGTCTTACTCAAGTTGTCACATCGTACAGCACGTATGTTTTTAATTCAGGCGGTAGTAGATGTGTGTGATTTATATTATCTTATTAATTATAAATGTGTAATAGCGAGGCTTGTTTGTTTGTCTGTCTGGTTAATCTTTCTTGCCGTAACTATTCAACTGATCCTCGTCATTTTTGTTTTGTTAATGAAAACCTATAGTAGTAAAATCGTTGTAAATTGATTCATTGTGGAAGGTTTTGCTAGGGTAGTTCTGGCTGGATTTTAACTTTCGGACATCATGCAGAAAGTTTGATTCAACAACTTGTCCGATACTTAAGTTTATTTTCATCTTGGAAACAGTGGAAATGTATGATGTTTTACGTTATCCATGCTTTTGACGTGATCTTTTTTTATGCATGTTAGCGCTAAAACTTCTTCAGCTCGTGTTTACAGTATGTTTACAGTGACTGTACGGACTGAGTTTCGGGATATGTTGTTACTGTTGTGTTTTTTAAGAAGGCAGACAACCGTAAAATTACTGTAAATTGATTTATTGTATTGTTTAGTTCTGGGCAAATCTTTCACTTCATGTATTTTATTATCTAATTCAAATTGTCAGATATAGTAGGGAAAAGTGAAATAGCTGGGCAAAGTGAAATGGTAAAATATTTTCATAGTTTGCAGTACCAACTATTTAAAAATATTTTAACTAAGTTCCTAGACATATGGTTAATTCCTGTCAAAAAATAAATAGCTCCAAAGAACAACGAAAAAAATTATGCATGCAATTTTCAAAATTTGATACCGTAAAGTCGGGTTACTTGGACCCACAAGGAGGTTACTTGAGCCCACAGTAAAATGATAAAATCTGGGTTTGGTACTAGCATTAGAGACTGCAAAGTGATTTTTTCATTTATTCACTTTTTTTGTTATTCACTTTCTATTTTATTCACTCATTTCTTTTTTTCACGCATTAATTAATTCATTTATCTGTTGTTTATTCATTCGTATATATTTCATTAATAATTCACTTGTTCAGTTATTTACGCATTCATTTGATGGAAATGACTGTAACTCATCAAATGTAGAATGTTTCATTACAAAAAATTGTATTTTTCACTTTGCCCATGGTTTTTTGGGGTGAAAAATTTCCACCTTTTTTTTTTTTTTTTAAGTGCAAAAAAAAAAAAAAAAAAAAATGCCTGAAATGAAAAATAACGTTTCAATGATAGTTGTATTCCAAAATACATTATTCCTTCTTCCTGTACACTGATTTTTAGAACAAATTTTCAATTTGGTAATTTTTAAACATGCATGGAATCTTAACTTTTTCACTTTTCCCCACACTCCCCTACTTTGTTTTCGTGTAGCTTTTAGTAGATATGTATGATTTTGTATGTCATTTCCCTAAAAAAACTAGACACCAACCTAAATTATCGGGGAAGGGCTGGGGGGGGGGAGGAGGAGGCTCAAGGGCCCCATGGAATCGGTGGTAGTGCTAACTGATAAATGATCCATAAGTCCGAAATATAATTTAATTTCGGAGTCACTGCATTTGAATTTGATCAATTCGAAATTTGTAGAATCAGTAATGATCAGAGCCCGATTTCGCATTTGGCTTTTCCCCCAATAACTTCATTAAAAATGTCATTCTCTTAACAGAGGTGCCTACAAGGGGGATATGGCGCAAGTTTCGCCATCAAAATTTTTGGGAGGGGATTTTTTAAACTAATTTATTTATTTAAATTATTAAATATTTATTTTTTTAATTTACATTATTTACGGATTTTTAAATAAAAATTATTCATTAATTTATTTTTTTAATTTGAATTGTTTCTTTTATTTCTTCATTATTATTTTTTTCTACATTTATTTATTTATTTATTTTTTTTGTGCATGTGTGTGTGTGCTTGGAATGTCTGGAAGTGAAAAAAAAAGAGATACTATTCTGCGCATAATTCGAATTTTTTAAAAAATAATAATGTATAAAAAATAATAGTTATTTAAAAAAATAAATAAATTATATTTAAAAAAATAAATAAAGTAAGAAAGAGGTTTAAAAATAAAAATTAAAAGCACAGGAGGGTTGTGAACAATTGGGGGAGGGGAACTTGCGTCCCTGAGCTTGGGAAAGGTACCCCTGTCTCTTAACAAGAATTAATTATACGCACAATAATTAAGAATATAGTTATAGCAATCAGATTCCAATTCGTTTAACTGGAATTGAGACCATTTAAGAGTTGCATTTTATTTATTCTTGTTAATGAATAACCGGAGATTGATGTTTCGGTATAGATAATAGGAGTTCAAACGGAAAAGGAAGACCTCTTCCTTTTAAGTAGGAATTTCTGCAATAAACGCAGTGAGAGAGCGTATCGCATTTTGATTTCGTCACTGAAAACTGATTTGTCATTAGTTACTCGCAGGCTCTTTTATGATTGTTTCTAAAATACGTCAGTTTCTTTTTTCTTCTGCAAACTGTTGTCTCTCATTCAATTTGAACACTTTCCCGTTATGAAAGGAAAACAAATGAAAAAGAATTGAAATGGAGTGCGACAATGGTGTATATATGGTTGATTCTACGCTATTTGAATTCAGACGGCCGATAGAAAAGCCTCATGTGAAACTGATTGTATTAATGTTTTTGTATTACTTAAGCATTAAAGACTAGTGTCTTTTATATGGACCACACAATTAATTCACTACAACTATTTTATTTTAGCATTAATAGCTGAAAATAGTCATAAATGTGTTTTTTTTTAGTGTACTTCCCTGGCCTGTCCAAATACTAGTTTTTATACAAACATGTTCGACGTTCAATTTTTGCTATATGTTTTTTACTATAATCATGCACTTACATTAACATAGAAACATATTTCATGTATAAACATTGTAAAAATATTTATTTTCGTAGTAAAAACATACCTTTTCACGTGCCATAACAACAGTGTCACCCTCACCTGGCGACTTTCAAAGACTGAAATTTAGCATAAAAAATGCAAAAGGATGATCTTGACTGCGAATAACCAGTACAATACTGACTAAAGTTAAAAGCTAGCTAAGTGGTTTTAAAAAAATCCGAATATTATTGCATCGGTTCTGGTTGAAAGTGCCGAAAAGCGTACTGCGCCAGTCGCTGTAGTATTTCCCGTTTTTATATTTTATCGTTACCTAAATGCACGTATGTATAATGTAATGCTTATTGTGTGCAGACTAGGAGTGCGACATCGAAGGCAAAACATCGATGTTTCAAGACATCGATGTTTCGAAATTGAGCCATCGATGGTATTGATACATCGACCACAAAGCATCGATGTTCTCAAACATCGATGTTTCAAAACATCAATCTTTTTTTATAAAAATTTCTTACACATTTAAATGTACAGTAATACAGTAACTCCCTAAAAAAATTGCGTCTCTTTATATCCCTCAATTAGATTTATCTTTTGTCTTCTGAAAAACATCAACCGTATGATATCAGTGTCAATTATAGAAAAATTTTTAGTGAGATAGATACTGCAACTGTTGATTACCTGTATAACTTTTATTTATCGCATATTTTTATGAAACTTGTGTTGTTGAAATGTGAAACACCGTTATCGAAAAAAATTTCTAAAGCAAAACAAGAACAACGATATTAAAAAGTCGTTGACCGTAAATCATCGGTAGTAATTTTTTAAAATACCTATTTCAATACGATAGATATTGCAACTGTTAAAGATTAATCTTTTTTCTTGCATATTTTTATTGCTTTTTGCTGAAGTGTACAATAGACATCGAAAGAAAAAAAAAACATCGAACGCGAAATAGTGATCATTAAAAGATAACGACCTTATAAGATCGATGGTAACTATAACTATCAAACACGTCTTCTAACAAGATTAACAGTGTAACGGCTGATTAACGATATAACTTTTGGCCGCATATCTAGATGATTTTTTTTTTTTTTTTTTTTTTGCTGAAATATAAAACATTCACATAAAAATAATAATGAAATAAATAAAATTAAAAAAAAATGGCGAAAGCAAATTAGAAATGCTTTAGAAACATCGAGAGCAAAACATCGATAATAATAATAGAAAATGTTCTCTAATGAGATTAAACTGAAACTTCTGATTAAGAATGAAAACTTCTTAACACGTCTGCACATCGCATATTTTTATCTAGCTTGTTTTGGTAGATTATAAAACATCGAACCCAAAACATCGATGTTGGGAAAACATCGACCCTCAAACATCGATGTTTTTACCATCGATGTTTCCAAAACATCGACATCGATGTCGCAGCCCTAGTGCAGACATCACGGATTACGTGACGTTCTGGTAAGAAGAACGCATGATGTTGTTTGTATAGGTAATGTGTGATTTTGTCACTTCTCTGGCGTCACTCCCCTGGCAGTTTTGTTCCTCAAAAGAGTAAATATACATTAAAATTGTGTTATAAGAATAATAAATTTCATTTTTAATCTTAATTGTCTCCGTTAATACAATTTTAATGAACGTAAAAAATGCAAGAAGTATTTTTATTTAGGATCTGCGGTGCGACTTGTATGCAACGCGTCGTGTTTTCAAGACTGATTTTTTTTATTTTATTACAAAGCGATTTTTTTTTAATACGGGTCTTATAGAAATGAGTTCATACTCTGATTCTGCACCGAAAAACAAGTCAAATAATAGTAAATCAAAGCAGAATTCTGCCAATAGTGTCACTCCCCTGGCAACGCATTTTCCCCTGGTATCGATAAACTCCCCAAAAATAGGAATTTCGGCTGGCCCTTACCACAACAATCATAAAAATAGCGGCCACTAGTGATATAATGAGTGTGAAATTAAACAGGTTATTTTTTCTTTGGGGACACAAAAAACGCATTAACCGTATAGAATCATCCATATAATGTTAGCGGCAAAGTATGAAACTTTAGCATTCTCTCATAGTTATAGTATTTTTACTTTATCAATATTAAAAGATGGGAATGTGTAATCTGGAAATTTTCTACTCACATGAAATCTTGTTATTTAAGTTTGTCTTTATAGGTGTTTTTCTTTAAAAAAAAAAGGTGGTATTTTTTAACAAAAAAACTCTCTTTTTAAGGGCGATTCTCTGTAAACTCGTCATTTTTCACATGAAATCTGTCCGGGCACGGTTTTTTGAAATGTTCGTATAATTATAATACTATTGCTCAGAAAATGAATCTATTACTTTGGTTTGAAAGAGGGCCAATTGAAGCTTGTGTTTTTCTAACAAATCATGATAGGGGGTAAGTCCCCCGTCTAGTATAACTAGGCAGGGGACTGTGCCAGGTGACTGTGTTTTTGCTCTTTGTAGCGTAATATCTGCGAAACTATTGGAACATAGTTAGTTACGAGGCTACCTATAAATTTAGGCACAAATCGTGGACATAATAACTAATAGGTTTTATAATTAAATTAATTGACATTAATAAAATCACTTCCCAGAGGACTGTTTTCGCAATGGTTACGATGCATACTTTCATCACAAATGTGGCTCTCAAACTAAGCAAAGTAGCGTTTCAACACCGTTCTCGGCGATTTCGGCAAATTCACACTGATTACTTTAAACTTCATGCCAAAAAGAATTTGCAAAAGTCATAGATTTTTCGTATTACAGCTTTGAATTTGTTGCAGGGGACTGTTTGAAAAAACTCCGGACAGAATTGACATGACAATTTTAAGTGTTAGAAATACGTAATTATACCTTATTTCATAAGAAAAATATAGCTTCATTATTCTATTTTTAGATATTAATTGCCAAATTTATGTAGTGTTAATAGGTTTTTTGAAATACTATCTTTAACAGTTAAACTATGGGATTGGGACAGTCAGGGGACTGTGTTTTTGGTGCTTAGATAATTTCTAGAAAAAAAAATTAAATTGTTATCACTCCAAATACAATTGGGCCACAAAGTACTAATGCTTTACTTGTATTTAGAGCGATAATTACTTTATTACACTTTATTATTTTTAAAATACTCAGTCCGGACAGCCAATTACCAGTTTACAGAGAATCGCCCTTAAATGTAAAATCCGCTTAAGTTAAGTTTTTAAAAAACAATTCATAGATGCAAACCACAAACGATTTGCGACCATCAAGTCGAAAATGAATTCCTCTAAATAAATATTAAACAGCGATCTAGATTTATTCTCGTCGTCATGGCAATCGGAAAAATAAAAAAAAAACATCAATCTCGGCCGAGTAAGCTATGCAAGTCTTGATTGCTCAAAACACGCACACACACAGCTATTATATTTTGACTCATTTTATTTTTATTTGGACAGGTAAAACCAGTGCAAATAATTATAAAAAACAACTGTTTGAGGTAAAATGATGGTACATTGAATTTGGTTCTCATACCCGATTTCTTATTCGCTGAGATTCTGCTTCGTTGGGGCAGCCTCAGCATTTGCCGCCGTGTATGGTTTAAGTCAGGGGTCGGCAACCTAACTATAAACTGGAGATCTATACCTTCCAAGTTTGACAAGATCGATTTAGGGGAGGGTGGGCTGTGCTTTAAGTTGAGACTATGCTCATCTTAAATTAACCTATTTTTGCCCAGTAGCCTAAAAATGGGACGCTTGTTAGTTACTGCATACAAAAACCAGTAATGGGTATATCATTTTACTAAAGCGGTTTTTCACAAGTTGAATGGTCCTTCTTGAGAAAACCAGCTAGAACCACTAGTTGGACATCAGAGTTTGTTTATTGGCAGCTATTTTCAGACAAATTAGTCAAGCAACGATCCAGCATCGGTAACCACAGAAAGTAAGAGGGTCATTTTCAAAATTTGCTTACATTTGCTGTCCGGAGGTTAAAAAGACGATTTTGAAGCATAACTTATATTTTAAATTCAATGCGAATAATTATTTTCTGCAAGAAATACCCCCAAAAAAATTCTATCACTTAACAAATTATTGAAATTTATTTATTTATTTTTATATAAGTCTTCAAAAATGAGAATCAAGGCAAAAACGCTTGTCCATTTCCAATTTTCGCAAGTTCAACTATTTTTTTCCTATACTTAATGGTCAAAAAAAATAAATGCGACTTATTATTTTTATATATTGACTATTAGTATATGGTATTCATGATAAATATTGACAATAGTAATTTTACTTCAATAAGAAATGTATGAATATATTTTGTCCGGAAGTTCTTGTCAAGTCCGTTACCCTAAGATTATTTTAGCTAAAAAAGGTATTTATTGAAGTCAAAAGATGGTAACACGTATTCAGTTAACTTAACAAATTAGTGACGTAACTATTTTGTACCATTTTGTTTCCCTGAGTCGAGAAGTATTGCTGTGGCGTTTCGCACAAAATTTTTTCCAGGTGCGTATTTTTATTCTTTGTCAAGTCCGTTACCAAAGATTTTAGTATTAATTTTTACTTTTTCTAAACTTTTTACCCCTAAATATTGTTCATTATACAACTCTAAGAAAATGCATATTGTAGTTCAATTTTTAAATTCGACAACCTAGCCATAATTTGACATTTTGGTTGAAATGTCAAGTCCGTTACTGGTCAAATCCGTTACCAAATGTCAAATTCGTTACCATAGAGTTTTTGATCAAAATTTCAATCATCACAAACATCGTTTTAAGCTTCAGGGCGCAAATAATTTCAAATGAAGTTGGTTCTAGGCTCTATGATATAGTTTAAAAGTGAGATTTCATTGATTTTGTATGGTAATGGACGACAATTTTCCTTGCAACTTACAGTTTTACAACAGCATTTGAATACTTAATTCTTCATCAAAGTGTACAACCAGTTACATTTTTACACACCTACAATATGTGACTAAACATCTGTTAGTATTTCTAAAAGAAAATAGCCAGTGAAAAAATTACTTAAAAATTTTGAAATGTAAGCATATGGTGAAAATGACCCAAGAGTTTTTTGCGAACTTATTTTTCATGAAACTAAACTATTTCAACATGATTTGCTTAAAATTGATCACAGATGCTTTCTATAATGTTACTTTGCAAAAGTAAAGTCAAGTAAGGTCGTATTTTCTGCCCAATGTCCCATGAACAGGACGTTAAGTAACTTAATAAATATATCTATTTTACGCCTAAAATGTATGTAAACCACTCCAAGTAAAAGTTTTAAGCAGATAAAAATTGAAAAAAATAGTTAAAAAGAACTTGGGCATAAATGGGCTAACTCTTCTCAAAAAGATATAGATACCTATTAAGTTGCAGTTTTAAACAGCTAACATAATGTTTTGTTCACCTACATTAAAATATTTTCTGACACATTTCTTGTTTTAAAATTGATAAAATAGTGACCATAAAGAGTTCCTTTTGACAACAAAAAGTTTGAAAACTTGTCAGATAACTTTTAATTTAGACGTCGACGTACTTTTTATGCTGCGATCGACTCGAAATAGGTTCGAGATCGACGGGTTGCCTACCGCTTAAGTGTTTCGCAAAAAGTAGGTGTTTGGTGATACTATGTATTATTTTGTCTCTTTCATGAAACTCGAAAAGTTCTTCCATTGGCTCATTTAGAACACCACATCAGATTGCAAAATAACGGCTTAGTTGTGGCCGTCATTACCCGTTCCTTCCTTCCTTTCAATGAGCTCGGAAATTCATTGTAGAAACAAATGAAGCTAGAAATTGTGTCCCAAATACGCCAATCAAATAAAACCAACCGCCAAGCATGACGCCACTGAAACCATCCCGCAGCAACAGCATCGAACTCTCCCTTAAAATGTAAAATAATCTTCCTTCACCTTGCGGAGCCTTGACCCGACCTGATCCAAGATTTTTGATTATTCTTTTGTGTCGTTGTGTTGCGGCGCGCCTGTAATGAATGGATCGTTTCAACTCGTCTTCCACTTGTTCCTTTCACCTGGTTGTATCTTGACCCTTCGAGTGAAATGTGTTTGGGCAACACTTTTCTCTCTCTGACTGCGTCGGTCGGTCTGTCTGTCCCCCCCCCCCTAATAACTTTTGAATGAACATTCCGATTTTGACAATTTTTTTTTTTTTTTTTTTTTCGTTGTTGGAAAGATCTCGGCGAGTACAGCTCATTCCCATATTTGATTTTTCGATTTGAACAATTTTTGGTTCAACTTTGAACCGTTCAAACTACCAGTCCCGCGATACTAACATTTTAGTGAACAGTCCGATTTGAACAATTTTTTTTTTTTTTTTTGTTCGAAGGATCTCAGCAGGGATACTTCATTGCCGTAATTAAACTTTCAATTTGACCATTTTTTCGTTCAACAATGAACCGTTCAAGCAACCTTTCCCCACCTAATAACTTTTGAGTGAATCGTCCGTTATAGAATAAACTTTTTTTTTTTTTGTTTGAAAGATCTCGGAGAGGCTCATTCTCACATTTCGTTGTTTGATTTGAAACATTTTTCGTTCAATGTTGAACCGTTCAGAAAAAACTTAACATTAGTGCCTACGGGGACATTTAAGTTGAATGTTGATCCTGAACTTAAAGGCGGATTTCCTTCAAACTAACTTTGTATGAAAATGGTTTTGATAAATGATGTATGTAAAGTACTTTTCTGAATAATCTTCTGTGAGGACTCTGATTCCGACTCCGCAAACATGGCGGAAATGCAGGGTCAGAAAAAAATGACTGACTGGGCAGACGATTTTTTGGTTTTATGTTTTCTTTTTTGGCATACGATTTTTTTTGTAACACAAATTTTAAATTTACGAGAGCGTTTTATTCAATCAAACTTTTCTTTTGTTGAGAGTGTCATGCTTCGTTTTTAGAGAAATCAGAATTGAATACCGTAAATCAGGGTTACTTGGACCCAGAAGAGGGCTACTTGAGCCGACAGTAAAATGATAAAATCTGGGTTTGGTACTAGCGTTAGAGACTGCAAAGGGCTTCTACCTAGTGGAGAAACGAGGAACTACGTTCAAGTCTTCAACTAGTAGGTACCAAACCTAGATTTTATCATTTTATTGTAGTGGGCTTAAGTAACCCCCTAGGGTCCAAGTAACCCTGATTTACGGTACTAAAAATTTTTGCGTGATATACATTTGCGGTCTAAGACAGTTAAATGAAGCTAGATCAGATGCTAGGTTGTTCACGTTGGTGCGTGGTAAAGTAGGCTCTGTTAGTTCTAGACGAAACTTCTTGTTTTGTTTGTCTGAGGCGAAATGGAACTCAAAAAGTTTATTTTTTCTTTTAGTTGTTCTTCAGGTGGTGGTGATCGCAACTGGTGTGGAACTTTCTTCAGCAGCTTGCCAATATGAGGTCACGTGCCCATGTGGAACGACTGGCCTAAACATTACGTAAGTAAAGTTTACAAGTACCTTTGTGCTAAAGATGTACAGAAAATAACAACGTTACAATGCACAAACGAGCAGGGATACTGCAGACACGTGTTTCGGCGTTACAAGGAACGCCTTTATCAATGCAAAAAAAGTGTGAGCTTACCTGGTAGAAAGCTTCGGTTCATTCTTTATTTTCCCTTTGGATCTTGTTTGGCTATGAATTTTTTATTGGTGTTCATGTAATCCGCTATGTTTGCTTTTTAAGCTGTTCGCTTCCGTTTCAGTTGCTTTTGTCGGATGTCTGTGCATCCATAAGCTCACACTTTTTTGCATTGATAAAGGCGTTCCTTGTAACGCCGAAACACGTGCCTGCAGTATCCCTGCTCATTTGTGCATTGTAACGTTGTTATTTTTTGTATATTACGTAAGTAATTTAGCGGTATTGCAAACGTTTCGAATTTTCAAGCATTTCGAATGGCGATAGTGCGAATAAAAAGGGAGAAAGCACTGGTTTTAATAGCGGAAATAAACCGGTTGCATTTTGAAGGCAAAGTTAGAAAGTAAAATTAATCGGCAATAGGCCAAATTGCTTATCAGTACATCCCTACAGCAAATTGTGAAAATACTGAACCATTTCGCTTTGCCCCGTTATTTCACTTTACCTCACTCTCCCCTACCTTTTTCTTCATTATTTTCGCAAAAGGTGCTCAACGTTTTTTGCATATTTAATAAGCACGAACAGTACCGGATACCAACATTTTCCTCTTTCATTCCTAACACATTAGGACAGCTGTCGCTGGACCCACTTTCGTTTTTCCATGCAGCTCTTTTGACGTTACAAAAGCAGCTGCAAGCGCTGTCCTCAATCCTTACCGTAAAATGGGGTGTATAGGAACAGCGGGGTCAATCGGAACAAAACTTCCCGACCGTACAAAGAAATTCTTCATAAATATACACTGAAGTGACAAAAGTCATGGGATAGCAATATGCAAATTTTCAGATGGCAGTAGCATCGCATAGAACAGGTATAAATGCGCAGTGCTTTTACAGAGCTTTCATTTCTGTTCAAGTTATTCATGTGAAGAGGTTTTAACGTGATGATGACCGCACGACGTGAATTAACAGACTTTGAACGCGGAATGTTAGTTGGAGCTAGACGCATGGGTCATGCCATTTCGGAAATCGTTAGAGAATTCAACATTCCCAGATCCACTGTGTCAAGAGTGTGCCGAGAGTATGAAATTTCAGGCATAACATCCCACCATGGACAGCGCAGTGGTCGACCGCCTGCACTTAAAGATCGAGACCGGCGACGTCTGCAAAGAGTCGTAAATTCTAACAGACAAGCAACACTGCGTCAAATCACCGTAGAAATCAATGTGGGACGTACAATGGACGTGTCTGCTAGAACTGTGCGGAGAAATTTGGATTTCTTGGGCTATTCCAGCAGAAGACCGACTCGAGTGCCTTTACTGACAGAACGACATCGCTTGCAGCGACTCTCGTGGGCACGTGAGCATATCGGTTGGTCCCTAGATGAATGGAAAACCGTGGCCTGGTCCGATGAGTCACGATTTCAGCTGGTAAGAGCCGATGGTAGGGTTCGAGTGTGGCGCAGACCCCACGAAGCCATGGACCCAAACTGTCAGCAAGGCACTGTTCAAGCTGGTGGTGGCTCCGTAATGGTGTGGGCTGTTTTTTCATGGCATGGACTTGGTCCTCTAGTGCGACTGGACCGAACATTGACTGGAAATGCTTATGTGCAGCTACTTGGAGATCACTTGCAGCCATTCATGGACTTCATGTACCCAAACAACGATGGGATTTTTATGGATGACAATGCGCCATGTCACCGGGCCACAACTGTTCGCAATTGGTTTGAAGAAAATTCTGGACAATTCCAACGAATGATTTGGCCACCTAGATCGCCCGACATGAATCCCATTGAGCATTTATGGGACACCATCGAGAGGTCTGTTCGTGCCCAAAATCCTGCCCCATCAACGCTTTCACAATTATGGACGTCTATCGAGACAGCATGGCTCAATATTCCTGCAGAAGACTTCCAACAACTTGTTGAGTCCATGCCACGTCGAGTTGTTGCACTTCGCCGGGCAAAAGGAGGGCCGACACGATATTAAGAGGTATCCCATGACTTTTGTCACTTCAGTGTACTATTGGGTATTTTTCGCCATTAGTTTTTTTTAGAAAGGTAAGATCATAGGAAGTAGGAAAAAATTACTTTTGTCAATCTGGAAAGGCTATTGGCTTCTAAGGAGGGCTGCACGTGGAATGCTAGAAAACATGACATTTTCATAGACTGCAAAACTTCATATGCAAGAACAAACCTTCTTATATTTTAAACCTAAGAGTGGTGTGTTTCAACTATAAATGTATCTGAACAACAGAATACCACTTTAGAATTTACATTTTTTATAAATTGTGTCATAAAATTGAAGAATTCTGAAAAATGCCAGAGGAAAAGAAATTGCGGGGTGAATCGGAACACTTTGTTCTGTTGTTCCAATTCAAACTTATTTGAAGGAAACTGTTTGAAAACTCAAGATTCTAACCCCAATTCTTCTAATCAAGACAAGGACAAGGATTAACCACTGTTTATCCCTTCTCGTGAGCAACTAGATCTTAGAATGACAAAAAGGTGCAGATTTCAAAAGATTTTTCTCCAGGAGACTTTTTCTTACTTAAAATACGAGGGGAAAGTCATATAAACTTTATGTAGTAAACGTCCGACACACATACAGTGATGAACAAGCGAAAAAATCTTTCAGGACAATCCCCGAACCCAGAGATTTTAAGCAACAAAAGAAAAGGCATAGTTCATCCCAGAAGATGTTATGAAAAAACTTAAGCCAATTCACAATTGCTAGTTTTAAGGACAAGTACATATTTGTGGACGACATGAGTGACTTCCATTCATGTAAAATCTTTCTATTTCAATTCAAAAGCATTTCTTTTACAATTACTTTTCATTTTTCATAAGTTCAAAATTATTTTGAATTTTGACAAATTATAAACGCTTACTGGTATTGAAATTATACTTTTATTTGACGGTAATTATCTCCCCCATCAATATTACTCATGTTTGTGAGACCTATTACAGGTTAAATTGATAAAAATAAAAATTTTAACATGTGTTCCGATTGACCCCTATCAGCGGGGTGATTCGGAACACTCATAATTTCCTATATATTTTAATAATAACTGTTCAAAATGTTTTGTCTTTGCTTGGAATATCAAATGTAAAGTACGACCGAAGTTTTTACCCAAAAAATCAAATTAAAAAAAATCTTTTAACTGCTTTTTTTACAATCAAAGCTGAAAAGTGTTCCGATTAACCCCATTTTACGGTACTTTCGTAATAAATTTTGGCCTAACCGCAAAGCTTTGTAGCCAACATGCTTTCGTTAGGTATGGCGTATATGTAAATCATTGCTGAACAAATGGCGAATTTCTGTGTTGGCGAAAAGTCATCTACAGTGAACTCTCACTTATACACCGCCTCGTTTATGCGCCTTTTCCACTTATACGACGATTTTGTATGGACCCAGCACATTCCATAGGAAAATAATGACAGCATCATTCGTTTATGCTTCGCTCTTTAGATAAATATTTCACTTATGCGCCGAATTTTCAGTAAAATGTAAAAGATATATATTTTCTTTGAAAAAATAAGCATTTTTCTTTACTTACCTCTTTAATCCTTCGCCTTTATTGCTCACGGAAGGTATTTTTTCCGCATGAACTAGAGTTCGGAGAGGGACAATTATCTATTATGCATCGTTTTAAAGGGAACAGTTTGTAATGAGGTATGCTACAATGTTTGTTTTCTCTTTATCACTGCAGTTACGTTACAGTAATTGCTAAACCGTAGTTATATGTCCCTTGTCTATAGAAACATTCTTATCCATTTTCTCATTAGAACCTATGTCGCATTTTAGTCCTTTAAATACTCTTGTTCACTTATGCGTCTCTCTCACTTATTCGTCTTTTCTGTTGGTCCTTTGGGCCGGCGCATAAGTGAGTTTACTGTATATATATATAGTCAAAGCTCGTTATAACGACCACTCGTTACAAAGACCATCCTAATATAACGACCGGTTAGAAAACTTCCAACTGTATCCCAACATTCTCTATGTTCTACCTCTTATAGCGACCACTCGTTATGAAGACCGTTTTTTGTAGGACGGAGACGGTCGTTGTATCGAGCGTCGACTGTATATATATATATATATATATATATATATATATATATATATATATATATATATATATATATATATATATATATATAATATATATAATATATATAATATATATATAAAAGTGGACGCTGATAGGGGTCAATCGGAACACATGTTAACATATTTATTTTTTTCAATTTAACCTGTATTAGGTCTCACAAACATGAGTAATATTGATGGGGGAGAATAAGAACAGATAGTTATTGTCAAATTAATGTAAAATTTCAATACCAGTAAACCTTTATATTTGTCAAAATTCAAATAATTTTGAACTTATGAAAAATGAAAAGTAATTTTAAGAAATTCTTTTGAATTGAAATACAAAGCATTAACATGAATTGAAGTCACTTACGTCGTCCACAAATATGTATTATTCCTTAAAACTAGCAATTATGACTTGGCTTAAGTTTTTTCATAACATCTCCTGGGATGAACTCTGCCTTTTCTTTAGTTTTGTGCTGGATTTTTGTTACATAAAGTTTGTATGACTTTCCCCCTCGTATTTTAAGTAAAAAGACGTCTCTTGGAGAAAAAATCTTTTGAAATCTGGTACTGTTTGTCATTCCAAGATCTAGTTGCTCACGAGAAGAGATAAACAGTAATAAATCCTTTTACTTGTCTTGAGTAGACGAATTGGGGTTAGAATCTTGATTTTGCAAACAGTTTCCTTTAAATAAGTTTGAATTGGAGAAACAGAACCAAGTGTTCCGATACACCCCGCAATTTTTTTTCCTATGTCATTTTTCAGAATTCTTCATTTTTATGACACAATTTTTAAAAAATGTAAATTCTAATATGATATTCAGTTGTTCAAATACATGCATAATTGAAACATACCACTCTTAGGTTTAAATTGTAAGAAAGTTTATACTTACACATGAAGTTTTGTAGTCTATGAAAACGTGATATTTTCTAGCATTCCACGTGCAGCCCTCCTTATAAGCCAGTAACGTTGCCAGATTGACAAAAGTAATTTTTTCCTACTTCCTATGATCTTACCTTTCTAAAAAAAATTAATGGCGAAAAATACCCAATATTATATTTATGAAGAATTTCCGATTTGTTGTCCGAATGTTCCGATTGACCCCGCTGTTCCTATACACCCCATTTTACAGTAATTAATATCTCCTGTTACTTACATAACTTCTTTCTTACATAACTCTTTTTAATTTATTTGGCGTATTGGGATTTAAACTTTAACATGACTTTTAGTGGAATTTTTTAAAAAGAGTTGTGGATCACATCTTTTTTATCAAAACGAAACATGTTACGGGGTTACATTTTTGCACGAAAGTAGGACGAGGGGTCGTTGTTATAAACTGTTTAAATCCCAGGCTAACTTTGAAATTCGGAAAAATTACTCATTTAGCAGAGTAGTGGGAACTTGAAAAAGTTAACCGGAAGAGGATCGTTTTAAGAGAGCCATTGATCTTCATTGGAGTCTATAGTTTGACTAGGACCAGCCCAGTTGGGCGCAGAGCCTGTTGCTGGTTGTCGCATTTGTATTTGTATTTTAATTCAAGAATATAGTAATTTTACTTTAGAGGGTTGGAGTGAATTTAAATTTATTCAGATGACTTCCTTTACATTTATTGTACGGGCATCGCTGTGCGGGTACTGTTAGTACTTTAGAAATAAAAGTTTTACAATACAAAATTAGTCGAAAGGTACATTTCGATTGACAAACTTATTACGACCTGATTACAGAAACTTTTACATGAGTTTTTTTTTGGGGGGGGGGGGGTAGTGGGCTTGTCCCTATTTTATCAGAACTCAGCCCATGAGGTAGACAGGTCTTCTATGTGTTTTGTGCCACCGCTTTAGACTTCACTTTGCGATCTCAAACTCTAAAAGAACGGTAAATAGGTATTTACTTAAGTGCAGAAAAATGTTCTGTGCTGCTTATATATTTATACATACAGGTTCAATCCCATACATATGAGCTCTAGAAGTACGTATAGGGAAAAGCAGGGGGGGGGGACACACGTGAACATTTTTTTAAATTACCCTATTTATTCATAAATGCAGTTAACTCCGGATTATCGGCGGAATAGGGTGGCACGGTAACCGCGGATAATCGAACAATAGGTAAATATATAACTAATGTATGCAATAGCAAAAAAAAAAATCTGGTATAAACGCCACACTACTTGCTTGTACGTTTGAAGAGTGCCAAGTGGTCGCGGCAAATCCTATCACTTAATCTGCATTGAAATTAACATTGCTTTATCCCAAAAAAGGGGTAAACGACCCTTTGGGAACATTCGAATGCAACCACAAGGGGAGGTGGACAACTAGACTCCCCTCAGAGCCTACGTACCAAACTAGAAGCTTCTACGGCATACAGTTTGTCAGTCATGCGACATACATACGCACATACATACAAACGTCACGAGAAAACGCGTCGTAATTAACTCGGAGATGGTCGAAAAGGATTTTTCGGCTGTTTATATGTTGGTAAGTACATATGCACGTACTGGCAGGTCGAAAAAACGACTCAACATTCATTCGTCGGTGAGCAAAATCAAAATTTAGACCGAAAGTTGAGTGAAATTTTTTTCGTGATTTTTACTTCCTTTACTTCGTAAAAGGAAGTGAAAAGTCGATAACATAACATATTCATTTCAGTTATAGCTAAAAATGGCAATATTAAATCCAAAAAGAAAAAAAAATCTTGAAAAAGCTATAAGCGGCCAATAACGCACTCCAATTTTCTTGCATTCAGTACATCATCACCAGTGGTCAGAAGTAGCGCACTACAAGTAGCGAAACTACTGTAGTAGCTACATTTTTTAGCAGTTTGTAGTGTAGCGCACTACTTTTTGAAACTAACTACTCTAAACTAACTCTCTAACTACTCGAAACTAACTACTACTCACTACTCTACTTTTTGAAAAAAGTAGAGTAGTGAGTAGCGCGTTGCAAAAAAATAGTAGTTTGTAGCGTTTTCTGTAAACTACTTTTAAATTAAGGAAATAAATAAATAAATGGAAAAAAAGGGAGAACGGAGGAAAAAACAAGGTAGTTCTTGTGGCGAATATTCGGAAAAATTGTAAAAAAATCTAAAAAGGACAAATTTTAGCAAAAAAAAAAAAAAAAAAAAAACCTCAACAAAAAAGAAAAGTAACAAATAAATTCAAAGACAATTCCTATTTCTATTCCATATTCGAATGAGGTAATTTTTTAAACTAAACTACTTTTCGAATTTTTTTGGTCGATCCTCAAACGGTGTATTCTTTTTATTTATTTACTTTTTAATAAGTAGCGAAGTAGCAACTACATTTCAAAAGTAGTGTAGCTCGCTACTTTTGAAAAAAAAATAGTTGTAGCTGTAGTTCACTACATTTATAAGAAAGTAGTTGCAGTTGTAGTTCGCTACGAAAAATATGTAGTTTTTCCAACCACTGATTCATCACCCCCGGAAAAAAGTAAAATGAAAGTGAAAGACCTGCGGATGATCCGACTGCCGATAATAGGGAGTCGCATTTATTTTATACTCATCTTTTCTTTTATATTCTTTTTTCATTACTCCTCACATATACTGCCATTGCTTTCCATCACTGTAAAAAAAAAAAAAAATCAGGGACGTTCCTAGAAAATAATGCTGCAGCAAATGCTTCTAAATTCAGTCAGTCACATATCTGATAAAGAAAATAAGACATTTTCTGGCTAAAAGTCAGCAACCTTCCTGAAACCTAGAAACTCCGGAACCATCTCAATTTAAGAAAGCTAGGATACTGTCGACCCCGCTTAAACGAATACTGTCGGTTCCAAGAAATATTATTCGATTAAGCGGGGTTATTCGTTTATCCGTTACCCGATTAAGCGGGTCCGACAGTATGTTTCTCGGAAGCGATTGCACCATCCTGATTTACCAAGAGAGCAACTGAAGCGATTGAGCAAACACGACCAGATCTAATGCATAATTGCAAGCAAATATCTAACTGCTTATTTTTCTGAAATCCCACTAAAGCTAGTGTCCAGAGGTTGCATTTCGTCTTTGTTCGCCCACTCAGACCAGCCATAATTGAGCTGATGGTGAACACTTAATAAAACGCAGAGTATATTTTGAAACTGGTAGCTCAACATATTTACACTGTGAGAAGTCTGCCGTATTGAAACGGGCAGCAATTCAGGAAACTTTTTCGCAGTGACACTTGACTTTCACTGGTAAACAGAGGAAACGGGTGAAATCCCTCAACGTTGTTATTTGATATTTTTTCCGGAGACCTAGGACGCATTTGCGCATGACTTAGGTCTCTACTGATTTTGTCAAAACAGTGGGCTTGATTAAGAAAATGCACCATGGTAGAATTCCTGATGCTTAGTTTGATATTATTTTATTTTTCCAGAACTGATAAGGGGGGGGGGAGTAAATTAAAATTAAATTATAATTTAAAAAACTGAAAAATATGCTTTTAGAGTTAATCAAACAAAAAAAGCCTCAAACCATGATGTGTTATAAGTTAACATGCACTTATAAAAAGTTACAGCATGTAATATAGTTTAGCCTTTATTATTAATAGCAGTATTAAATATATTACTTTTATGTTTGCAAAGAATGTGAATTCTATCTTCTATTAAGAGTTACATACAAATACAGTGAGCTTTCACTTATACGCCGCCTCATTTATGCGCCTTTTTCACTTATACGACGATTTTAAATGGTCCCAGCCCATTCTATAGCAAAATAATCATAGTATCATTCGTTTGTGCGTCGTTCTAGAGATAAATATTTCACTTATGCGCAGAATTTTCATTAAAATGTAAAAAGTTAATTTATTTTCTTTAAAGAATAAGCATTTTTCTTTTCTTTCCTCTTTAATCTTTCGTCTTAATTGCTCACGAAAGGCAATTTTTCTGAATGAACTAGAGTTCGGAGAGATACAATTATCTATTATACATTGTTTTAAAGGGAACAGTTTGTAATTAAGTATGCTACAATTTTTGTTTTATTTTTATCATTGTAGTTACGTTACAGTCATTGCCAAACAGTAGTAATGTGTCCCTTTTCTATAGAAACATTCTTATTCATTCTATCATTAGAACCTATGTTACGTTTTAATTCTTGAAATAGGTTCGTTCACTTATACGTCTCTCTCACTTATGCACCTTTTTCTGTTGGTCCCTTGGGCCGTCGCATAAGTGAGAGTTCACTGTAACTACCACACTCAGAACACATCCAAGTATAATAATATAGTTCAACCTTTGTTAAATATATTACATATATGCGAAGAACGTGAATTTTATCTTTTGTTCGGAGTTACATACGAACAAACAAACAAACCCACACGTAAACTAATAAAAGCGTGCAATACACCACCAACTCGGTCATTTCGATCCATGGACTGCAGTTTCGTGCTTGTTATGCACTCATCAGCATGGAATAGGAAAGTAGCCGAGTTGGAGGCAAAAATCCTCTTATAGAGCAGAGAGAGCCGAAAAAAAAAAACTGGTAGCTAATGGGAAATTAGAATACCAGCGAGCGACCGCACTTGGTGCGGTACAACTCGTAAATTTACGAGTTGTCTCCAACTCGGAGACAACTCCGAGGGATTTTTGCCTCCAGCTTGGTTACTTTCCTATTCCATGCTGACGAGGGCATTGAGGGTCATTCCATGAAAATGTCAACCTCAGCCGAAGAAAAAAAAAAATATCGAAGTGAAAAAAGTATCAAAAAATAAATGAATAAATACATAAATAAAAATCTTACAACATAAGAAGTTAAAAATATTGAAGAAATATTGTAATTATTACTGAGATTAGCCATAATAAATAATTGGTAGTATGTCTATACTGATTATTATTCGATGGTTACGTTAGTCACGTTACGTTAGTCACACTCCATCTTGAGTAAAAGTGACACTTAAGACAAAAAAAAAACTAGCTGTCGTGGCCGTCACGAAACTTTCTTCTATATCTATCTTATGAATTCCGGTTACAAAATAAAATACGTACTCGCCCAAGTAATTGGAGACAGCTACAATTTCCCAATTATCGTAATAGCCCTGCAAATGCAGAATCAATGAGCGAAATTGGAAATCATTGCAAAAGCCTTGTTTAGATTAATTGCAAACATTTTATTTGTTAGTAAAAAGAAATTGGCAACAGTTAAAAATTTCAAATCATTGAAAGTTTTCAGCTGTTTTGATAATTAAATAGCGTGAAAGCGATTTTTTAATGAATTAATTTTTCGCATTGTTGACTAAGCGCAAAAATCACCCCACCCTCCCCCTGGGGCGATTGGCGCCAAAATTTAATCGATGCTTGCTTCCATATTGGGTTAGTGTTATTCCAAATTTCATTCAAATCGCAGCAATATTTCCCGAGATACAGTAGGTGCAATGACAAAATAAGCACTTTTGATTGCTCCACCCCCATTTGAGATATTGACACACAAATTGAATCAGCACCTGTACTCAATAGGGTCTACCTATGGACCAATTTTCGTTTGATTCCGCCTGTTACTTCCTGAGATATAGCAATCACCCCCGCGCAGAACACGTGCGATTTCTCCACCCCCCTTCAAGATACTGACACACAAATTAAATCAGCACCTGTACTCTATAGGGTCTATCTATGGACCAATTTTCGTTTGATTCCGCTTGTTACTTCCTGAGATATAGCAATCACCCCCGAGCAGAACACGTGCGATTGCTCCACCCCCCTTCGAGATATTGACACGCAAATTGAATCAGCACCTGTACTCGGTAGGGTCTATCTATGGACCAATTTTCGTTTTATTCCGCTGGTTACTTCCTGAGATATAGCAATCACCCACGCGCAGAACACGTGCGATTGCTCCACCCCCCTTGGAGGAATTCGCTAAATAAAGTCAGGTGCACCAGTTCACATGGTGGTGCATATGTGAAAAAAATTTTGTTCGATTTCATGCAGTAGTTTTTGCTCTAGCGCGGCCACAAAAACTGGTCACACACATACAGACTCACACACAGACACACACACACACAGACAGACATTTTCCAAAAATGGTCGAAATGGACTCAGCGCAACTCAAAACGTGTAAATCCGTCAAAATTCGACATTCGAAAATTTTTACGAAACCAATATTTTCTTCTATATAATAGATATAGAAGAAAGTAATTAAGATTTAATAAATGTGTTTTATGTTTTTAAGAGCTAACTTTACACATTTTTCAAATATATCATTCAATTTTTAACACTTGTTTAACTTTGAGAAATTTTTGCCTCACAACATGAGCATTCATTTTCAGGGTTGCAAAAATGTTACGTCAGTCACACTGCTGTTTTTGTTGAAAAAATATCTACTGTCAGTCATTTTGTTTTAAACTAATAGCAGAAATGATACATAGATACCATGTACATTGTAAATCCACCAGCATAACTAAAAAATATTTTTTATCCTTTGGGTTACAAGTAAACACAGTTACAAAATCAGCTCTGAATGTTACGTTAGTCACTATGGAATGACCCTTATAAGCCCGAAACTACAGTCCATGGATCGAAATTACCGAGTTGGCGGTGTATTGCATGTTCCTCCCTCAGCCCTTGGCTTAGGGGCGGTTACTCACTGCTTTTATAAAAGCTTATTCAAAAGAAAAACAACACCGACGCCAACCAACACATGAAATAAAGGAACACAGCGAGAAACAAAACGAAGCAAAGCAAGATATCCTGGGCAAGTGGATAAAGGTAATGTGGGACTAGAGATGTAAAATTTTCGGAAATTTTGAAGCGATGGAAAAACCGGTTTTTTTTTGCAGTTTTTTTTTTTTTGGAAAAATTGGAAAAAAAATGAAAAATTGACTTTTTTACAATTAAAAAAAGCGTTTTTTAATAGTTTTTGTTTTTTTTAGACCATTTAAAAAAGGGTTTAAACATTTAAAAAAATTTTGCAATATAT
>JAXGGA010000356.1:0-248583 GCA_038373865.1 Uloborus plumipes | reverse complement strand
GTTTTCAAAAAAGGCTTAGTAAAAAGGCTTAGTAAAAAATTTTAGCCAAGAACACAGAAAAGCTGGTAGCTAAATACATAATTTGCAATTAAAAATACATTGCGGTCCTAAATTGAGATAAAAACTATCCTATCATTTAAGTTGGACCAAACTGAAACTGCGTGCAAAATTTGGTTACAATCGGTTCAGTAATTGAGGAGTCCATTGGCCACAAACACAGGGACACGTAATTTTTATATATTAAATAAGAAATATTATTACTTGTTTACTGCGCTCCAGAAGCTGCCAGAACGTGTGTTTTACGTCGCTCAGCCATGGGGGTGTTAAAAAAGGCTTAGTAAAAGGGCTTAGCCAAGAACACAGAAAAGCTGGTAGCTAAATACATACTTTGCAATAAAAAATATATTGCGGTCCTAAATTGAGATAAAAACTATCCTATCATTTAAGTTGGACCAAACTGAAACTGCGTGTAAAATTTGGTTAAAATCGGTTCAGCAGCTGAGGAGTCCATTGGCTACAAACACAGGGACACGTTATTTTTATATATTAAGATAAGAAATATTATTACGTGTTTACTGCGCTCCAGAAGCTGCCAGAACGTGTGTTTTACGTCGCTCAGCCATGGAGGTGTTAAAAAAGGCTTAGTAAAAAGGCTTAGCCAAGAACACAGAAAAGCTGGTAGCTAAATACATAATTTGCAATAAAAAATATATTGCGGTCCTAAATTGAGATAAAAACTATCCTATCATTTAAGTTGGACCAAACTGAAACTGCGTGTAAAATTTGGTTAAAATCGGTTCAGCAGCTGAGGAGTCCATTGGCCACAAACACAGGGACACGTAATTTTTATATATTAAGATATATATATATATATGTATATATATATATATATATATATATATATATATATATATGTATATATATATATATATATATATATATATATATATATATATATATATATATATATATATATATATATACATATATATATATATATATATATATATATATATATATATATACATATATATATATATATATATATATATATATATATATATATATATATATATATATATATATATATATATATATATATATATATATATATACATATATATATATATATATATATATATACATATATATATATATATATATATATATACATATATATATATATATATATATATACATATATATATATATATATACATATATATATATATATATATACATATATATATATATATATATATATACATATATATATATATATATATACATATATATATATATATATATATATACATATATATATATATATACATATATATATATATATATATACATATATATATATATATATATATATATATATATATATATATATACATATATATATATATATATATACATATATATATATATATATATACATATATATATATATATATATACATATATATATATATATATATATATATATATATATATATATATATATATATATATATATATACATATATATATATACATATATATATACATATATATATATATATATATATATATATATATATATATATATATATATATATTATATATATATATATATATATATATATATATATATATATAATATATATATATATATATATATATATATATATATATATATATATATATATATATATATATATATATTCATTTCAAAACTCGTAAGTTCTATTTATTTTGCAGTTTGAGTGTGAATAAGTGGTATTTGAGCAATCTGCATTCAACACTAAAGTAATGCTTCATTAAAGGTGCTTGGTTTACAGTGGAAAGATTGTTTTAGATTTTGAACGCTTGATTTTAAATTAAAAAAAAGGGTTTTACAACTGAACTGTTTGAGTTTTACATTGTTGTGAGCTATATGTAGAACTTCATAATTGTTACTTAACAAATTGAATTCACAGTGCATAACATGAAAAATGTCCTTTTAGTTGAACATATGTGTGTATGTGTTTAATATGTCTAACTGAAAATAACTCTAAGTTTTTTAGTTCAACACACATCATTTTCTCTAAAATCCAAAAAGATTCCCTTTTCTGATACATTTGTAGCCACTTCTACTAACCTCAATCCAAAACTTCCTTTCTACCTCCAAACCAGCAGCTGAAAAGCTTGTGAATTCCTGCACAGCTGCACATTAAACTCAAGTTGATAAAAGAATTCAACTTGATATCACTGGATTGAAAATAGTGCTTTCCTTGCATCTCAGTAATGAATTCAAAAATGCAATGGATAGAAATGTAAAATAAAGGTATTTTTTTTGGCCCACAAGTTAAAGCAGTCTTTTTTGATAAGAAATTTGAAAACGTACTGAGAGAAGATGGAAAGTAAGCCTATCTGGCATTCAAACCAATGTGGCACATTTGGATGCTTCAAAAAATGACAGACTTTTTCAATGCAACATTTTTAGCCTATGGATAAAAATACATTCGAAAAAGGCTAACGGTGAAACACGGGTATTAACAGTAGCGTCATTTCAAGTTTTGCAGGGGGGAGGGGAAAAGGGTCCAAACACAATGCATTTTCATCGGAAAGCATAAAAAACCACGCCCACTTATATGTAAATACATTAATTTCCTAAAGTCAGGGGGGGTGGGGGACAATTGACCTCCCCCCTAAACGACTGGCCTGGGTACTAAGTGTTCTTGCTCATTTTTGCTTTTAACGTTTTTTTTTTTTTTTTGTGTACTTTAATTTTTCAAGCACAAAGATGCTTAGATACAGAGAATCCAAATTAAACGTACCTAATTTGAGCAAATGATTAAAATAAATTTAGGCTTTACGAGGGGGATATTGGCAAAGTTTGACGGCTGAATTCTTAAAGTTTGCAGGGTTTTTTTGCAGTTACGTCTGACGCGCCTGTACTTTTTGTAGGGGTAAAAAGATGAAATTGGCGTCCCCATAAGATAATACATCTTTTATAAACTGTTTGAAAACATTACACTGCAAAACAGAAACAGTTGTTTTTACAGTATATTACTGGCAGCCAAGGTCGAATTTAAAAGTAAAATACACACTAATAAATTGTAAAACTAGTAATTTTATTGTTAAGTTAGAAGTTGTACATTTTATTGCCGTAACATTTAGCTGTATTGTACTTCAGCTGTATTATTTAAAAAAAACGGTACAATACTGGCAGCAAAGGTGCCAGTTTAAAACCGTAAAATGCACAGTAATAAACTGTTAAATTAGTAATTTTACAGTTTATTAGTGTAAAATCAGCAATTTTTGCAATTTATTACTATAAAATTAGCTATATTATACTGTAAAAACAGCATTCATTCCGTTCATCATGCCATCCAGATACTGCAGTTTCATCCTCATGAGGAATCATCCGTTTGGCTTATACAGTACCCGAGATGGAGGCAGAAATCATCTTAAAAAAGCTAAGGTTGCCAAACAAACTGGTAGCTAAAGTGAAATCGGCACTCTTAGCTTCTCTTAGCTTCTATGAAAGGATTTCTGCCTCCAGCTCAGTAACTGTCTAAACCAGACGGAAGATTAATAATGAGGTTGAAACTGCAGTACATGGATGACATGGCACAGCTGGCGGTGCATTTTATGTAGTTCTGTCTTAGGGGCAGTAATTTACTAGAGCAGTAGCTGCAGTAACTTAGTTTCGAACAAGTAGTTGTTCGAAACATTGTTTGCACTGTTACTAACGATTTGTGCCCGTCACCGCATACCACAAAATAGCTTGTGTCTCCTCTTATGTGGATGACATTTTCCTTTTTGTCGCTTCACAAAAAGTACAAACGTGTCAGATGAAACAAAAATAAATTTGCCAGTAAACTTTAAGAAATATGCTGCCAAATTTCGCCAATATCGCCCTCGTAGCGTTATTATTTTTTGAAAAAATATTGAGTAGTCTTTCTATGAAAATCGTGCCTAGCACCCTTGAACCATTCCATTTAAATAATGGGTGATGGGTTGTGAGTGGGAAGTTTCCAAAGTTTTCAATTTAAAACTGGCATTTGCTATCCTTATGACATATTCAGCTAAACTATGTATTTGAAATGAGCATCGTTCTATACTTCGTTTGATACGGCTCAAAATACTTCGAGTTATTCTTCCTTTTATTTTTATCTTACCTATCACCCCTATATTAGATCAATGAAGGCCTGACGCATGCGTAAATACAAGGAAATTTTTACCTAAGAAAATCAGACAGTACGTTTGATTCAGATACCCTGTATTTCTTTTAGTAGAGAGATTTTTCGGACCGATGTCTAGTCGCTGTTCCTCTTGAACAACCTTAACAAAGTGTCGTATTTTTTTAGTTCAGAAAAACATAAAGTTTTTATATGTACAAAATAGTTTTACAATTTATGCATCTTAGGATGAGAAAAAAATAGAATACATCAATCACTAACTTACATCTAAAAAACTAAGTAAAAGGTCTGACGTCTTTTAAATATGAATACAATATGCAGTGTCCAAGCTGCGATTTTGTTTTCCTTTTTTTTTTTGGTACTAGCAATATGCAGCTTAAAATGTTAGGTTACGTCAGTAAGTAGTTTGCGTGAGAAACATCAATTAAAATATTGTTCTTCTTAATGTTGTTCTGACACTTATGAGTTTCTAAAAAGCTTCTAATAAGCTCTCTATTTGAAAAGCAAACCTTACGTTATCCTACAAATAAACTTATGTGGAAATTACTTTTCGGAAGTATTTCACTTAACATTTTGAGCTAGTTTCTTTTTTATCCAATAGGACTACTATGACAACATTTTTTTTCTTATCTTTATTTTTTAGTGTAAACCTTTTCTTCAAGTGGGAAGATTTTTAATTAATCTGTTAAAGGATTTTTTGCGCATTCCATTACATTAAAAAAATAACTCAATTAAACTTTTTTCTTGCTGTCTTCATGCCATAAAAACTGCGTTCTTACGTATCTTTTTCCTCCTGAGTTCAGTGAAACATAAATTAGTCTAGCAGAAAATTTCAGATGTAACAAAAGTTCAACAACTTGGGCAGCGAAAATTAAGAATCTTAATTACATTTAAAGACTAACCGAAATAATTTCCCATGAGATACATTTTAATTTTTGCTTTGTAACTGAATGTATTGTTTTAAAGATAATATGTGAGTAGACATCTCAGTAAGGAATATGATGCATCGAGAAATATCCTTTTCACTTTTTCTTAAAAAAAGCAAGGCAAGTGAGTTAAATAAGGCCATCCCAAGATTCAGAACTTATTGTTTAGATCATTGAGGACTTGATTACCTCCAATTTTCGGACGTTCTCAAATGATGTCCTTTTTCAGCTGTAATGCACTCCTCGATCAAAAGATTGGCAGTATATCGTTAAATGATCACCTAAGTATAACATTTAGTTTGCATTGAAATTGACACATGCTTGCCAAAAAAAAAAAAAAAAAAGCTGTAAAGACTCATTTTTGGAACGTCCGAGTGCAAAGAAAAAGAAAGAAGCACAACTCGTGTTACAGCAATTGAAAGTTTCACCGCAATTTCTGCTATTTTTAAAGTTTATTCTTTGGTTGATCATTTCAGAAGTCGATCATAGCTTTTTTTTTAGGTACACTTATATCACTTCTGAACGACTGGTTCACTAGAAAATGTAAAAGCAAAGTAAACAACGTGTCTTAATATAAACACACTAACTTCAAATTTATTTATCTAACAATAACTAGATGTGAGATGTGAAGTTTTTATACATATGCGGGTTCAGTAGTTGCATTTCCATACTTTTAAAAATTGTCACAAAAATTGTAGTCGCTCTTAATCTCCCAAACTTAACAACTCGATTTCAGTCAGAGTCTACTTGAAAAATTTTAACCTTCCACGGCATACATTGTTAAAGCAATGTGACATACATACGCACAAAAGTAGTTCTTTTCTCAACCTCCTGTAGGCTTTAAAAAGGCGGAGGAATATTCAAACAAATATTTTATCATCGAAAATAATGTACAATGTAGGTTATTTTTCCAGATCATCTCCTTGGCGATTGAGGCATTTGTTAAGGTAAATATATAAGCTTTACAATACCCTCTTCATTAAATGTTACCACCAATGATTAGAAGTGAATTGCAACGGCGTCTTTGAGTTCCACGTCAGCCTTGCCCTTGCACGTCCTCCAAGCCCTTGCTTCAAGGTGCTACCCAAGTTCAGGGAACAGATGAGATTCACTTGGCGCTAGGTCGGGATTAAGGAGTGGGTGTTCAAAAATGGCCTATTGAAATTGCAGAAGGAGCCTTGGGTTACACGAGCTCTGTGAGAACGAACATTTTCATTTATCATAACAATTCCAGTAGTCAGCTCGACCCTTCGTTTGTTTCGAATAGCTCTCTGTCAGCGTCGTAAAGTTTCATAATAAGAATCTGCAGTAATTCACCAAACACTTCTGAATTCACACTTGGAGAGAGAATCAATAGCTACGGTCATGCTCATGTGGCTGCAGCTTAACAGGAAATGGCATGTTGGACTCGCCAGAAACAGGCTGTGTGAAAGAAGAGATACACAATCGCCTACTATACCTACCAGCCATTTACCGCGATACACATTAGCCTACTATACCTACCAGCCATTTACCGCGATACACATTAGCCTACTATACCTGCCAGCCATTTACCGCGATGCACATTAGCCTACTATATCTATCAGCCATTTACTGCGATGCACATTAGCCTACGATACCTACCAGCCATTTACCGCGATACAAATTAGCCTACTATATCTATCAGCCATTTACCGCGATACACATTAGCCTACTATACCTACCAGCCATTTACCGCGATACACATTAGCCTACTATACCTATCAGCCATTTACCGCGATACACATTAGCCTATTATCTATCAGCCATTTACCGTGATACACATTAGCCTACTATACCTACCAGCCATTTACCGCGATACAAATTAGCCTACTATATCTATCAGCCATTTACCGCGATACACATTAGCCTACTATACCTACCAGCCATTTACCGCGATACACATTAGCCTACTATATCTATCAGCCATTTACCGCATCCGCATGCCTAGACTTCATACTGTGCAATCGGAGGTTGAAGAAAAAAAAATCAAGCTTCGTATATACATAGATGCAGGCGTCTCAAGAAGGGACGTAGTAATTAACTCAAGAATGATCACAACCAATATTTTGGCTGCCCATGCGTTTGTACGTACATACCATTTGCGTGTTGACGGGCGGAAAAAAATACTCAACATTATTTCCGGGGTGAGTAAATTAGAAATGTACTCCAAAATTTAAGAAAATTTGTTTTAGATTCTGCAATATTTCCTTCGTAAATAAAAGTAAAAATTGTTGAAAAAACAAAGTATAGTTCATATTTCGAACATTGTTCCAAGCTTAAGGAAATATAACGAAAACAATCTCGAATAGTTTGCAAATAAGGCATCTTCTACAATGATTTCTCCCAACATGCGCCGTCAAACTATCTAACATATTATTAACGACATCTTTGGGAGACAAATGCAGAAGTAGAACAGTTTCAGTTAAACTGTGAACGAAAAATGAATTAAGCATTCTTTCTATTTTTCAACGCTCATTCTATAGGCAATGAAGTATAAGAGCAAATTAAAATGAATGTATATTAAAAATAGCATTGTAGTTGCAGTTAAATTTAATTAAATTTTAAAAGAGGAACCTAATTTATTTTTAACGAGTAATTAATTGCACGGCGAAATTAATTTTGGATAATATTATGCACATTGCTCCGACATCATAGCGTTTAGTCTAGAATAGTTTAATTAAAGTTTATTAAAAATTCCGAAGTTTAATTTTTCTCGCTCCTGCTTTGGTGTAGTTGTAAAATGGAAGTGCATTGTTTTTATATTTTAAAACCATTGTAGAAAATGATGAACTGACTATGTCGAATGATATTGCTAAGATATTTTCATATTCACGTGTAAAAGTAGAGCCGTTTCTGTCTAATATTTACCGCAACTAGGACTCAATAGGCTTCTTTTAGTAGATAAATAAATAGTATGAAGACCATGTAGTGAAAAAATATCCTGTGAGAAAAATAACGTAAAAAATAGCGTGATTTAATCAAAATTTAGACGCTAAAAATTCGACTTTCATGTAATAGTTAGAGACTGAAGTAGGAAAAAAAATATTGTGCATTACAAGACTTAGACGGTGGAAAATATCTTTTGAGCTTACCTAGTAACGATAATGTTCGAAAGTTTTTATTGAGAGCAAACCAAAGAGGATGTCTGATGTCTCTAAACGAAATTCATTTTTTATTTATTTTATTTATTTATTACTTTTTTGAAAACTAAAATCAACCCTGAGAACTGAGGAAAGAATTTTTTTATTTGTTTGCCCTACTTCGCAAAGATATCGTTACTGTTATTTGAAACGCTTCTGCCAACAACAATAATCTTTGTCCATAAAATAAAGCTTGATTTCTGCTATAAAAGTAATGTCTTTTTTGATAACTTAGATGGATATATTTTGTTTCACTTAAGTTATTTCATTTCATTCAGAAAAAAAAATCAAGGTTTATTTGTCTTCTATTGAGTAATAAAATATGTTTATGTATTGTAATAACTGTTGCTTTTAAACAATGAATCTGAGTGCAGAATAATTAAGAAAATGTTATTCTTTAAAGAACATTATAATTATTCCAATTCTGAAAAGGCACAGTTTTTTTGCCAAGAAAGTTGTACTGTTAAAAAAAGTATTTACTTTAACTGTGTTAATTTGCAAAAAAATTCATCGTCATAGAACAAACTATTAAATTGCGAGCTATTAAAGCATAACATATTTACAAAAAAAAGTAAAAAAAAAAGGTGTATTGGAATTGAGCAAACGGTTAATTTGGAGTCACCGTTTACTACACAGGAGCATTCTATAGTGTAACCCAGTGGTTCTCAACCTTTTAACAGCTACCGCACCCTTTAGGATTGAAATTTTTTTCAGCGCCCTTTTGCTGACGGGCGCAAAACTGAAAGAAATGGAAAGGGGGGGGGAAGCAGTTTTCTTGACCAGTTCAACTCTATAATTTTACCCAAGCAGATAGATGAAAAATTATTGTAGAATAAAAAACTTTTTTTTTCTTTATGAGATAACCTATAGAAAAAGCTGGCATTTTCCCTCTCTGAAAAGTTCCAATCAAGTGCCTAGAATGGGTTCATCAAATGAGCGAACCATTTTTAAAGTAAATAAGAACCACACGGTTGTTTATAAAAATGCACCGTTTTCAACATTTTTTTATTTGAAAACTAATTCATTTTGAAAAATACACTACGCTCAAATAGTTCCCTGAACTGTCCGATCCGAACAGTGTTGCTCTTATTTATTACGTCCCTTATTTATTACGCATGGATACATTACATCGGAAGGGTAATAACAAAAAAAAAAAAAAAAAACGCCGAACCTTCTGTTTTTCCCATCAGGAGGGACAAAGACTTAAAATTATAGCCTGGCCTATCACCCCTTAAAAAATAAAAATAAAGTTTAAATGAAAAAAAAAAAAAAAAAACTGAAATAGAAGTATGCCTTTCTCATGAGAATAAAGATTGCAGTGAAACACTGGGTTGTCCCCCGAAGCTCGTTTTGAAAACGAAGTCTTAAAAATGCAGTTTCTGTAATCTGAGGTATCGTGGTGTTGAGACTTAGGTTCAGATTCCTCCCCCGGTGAACCGTTTAAAATTGTCACAATTTTAGGCAATTTTTGGTTACGTTAACTAGGGAGAAAGAGGTCCCTCATAAAGATTTTTCAAAATTGAAGTTATTTTAAGACAAAGCTTAGTAATGTTAAGGGTCAGAGCTTTCCCTAGCGTTTTCTAAAGAAAGTGAAGCATGAAAACACATATTTAAACTACTTCTGTTGATATTGAGTAGGTTCGGGAGTTTTCTTCAGATTTTTTTTTCATTATATTCTAAAAATAATATTGTTAGTTCTCTTTAGTGTTAGGGGATGATCTAATGACACAAAAAGTAGGTCAAGTCAAGAGGCTCTCATGTAGAAATTTTTAGAAAATTAACCTGGTAAAAACGCAATTTTAGGCCCTGTTTGATCACGATTGGAGAAGAGGTGGGTAGGTCGAGATTTCACCCTGCATTTATTTTCAGAAATCACAAAAGGCTGTCTTTGAAAATGAAGGTTTCCATAGCTCTTCGACGGAAATATCTAAAAACGAGATTTTAAGCTATGTATACTTATGTAGCAAAAGGGGTATGTGGTTCAGGATCTTTTCCCTTGAAGTTTTTAAGAGTAACATTTTAAAGAGCAATTAAAAATTCAGAATATATGTTTGACTGTCTAAGTTAGGGGAGTAAGGAGGGGGGGGGGGAATCAGGACTCTTCCTCGAACAATTTTCAAACGGACATCAATGAAATACATTTTTAGGCTATTTTAGGTAGTTACGCTATGAAACGGGGGACACTCAGCTAAAAACTTTTCTGAAATTCACGTTCTATTGGCACATTTTAGGCTATCCATCATAACATTAGGAGAAAGATCAGAGTTAGGGAGATAAACCTAGAACATAAATTTTCAAGCTTTTTCTTGGCGATGTAAGAGATGAGGGTTTCCTTCTACACCGCCCAAAACATGTCCCTACTAGGACATTTCAAAATAAACCCACCGCCCCCTTAGAGCTCAAAATATGTCCATCGCCCCCCTGCCGCCCAAAATATGCTCACCGCCCACCGGTGGGGGGGTGGCATCACCCCCGTTGAGAACCACTGGTGTAACCCATTAGATCTTCGGGAAAGAAAACATTCTATGGGCACTCATCACACAAGTCACTGACATCAGAACAAGTCATGAAATTAACCACCCAGTTAAGCTGCTAATTCCATTCGAAAAACCCTATGATGAAAATAAACTCTAAAAATACAACAAACCGAAAATCGTCCTCCGTCGAAGAAAAATAATTAATCTTTAATATGCATTACATAATAAGAACATGAGATCCCCCCCCCACCCTGAAGATATAATAGCAATTTATCAAGGTACGCATGCTAATTCAAACAAAATGAAAATCCCTCTCCCCATACAGTAAAAAAAATTCACATTTAATATATTCAGAGAAAGTGGAAAATTTGCTATCTCCTATTCAAAAAAGCAGTTTTAATTGAAATACTTATTTCAAAATCAAAAGTAAAATATAATTTATTTCCCCGGAAAAACATGAGTAAATTTAATATATGCATCACAATAAGAATAATCTGCGAACATCTCCTCATCGAAGAAAAAAATATGTAATTATATTAAAAGCGTTCTTATTAAAATAAGGGCAACAGTCTCCACGAGCAAAATTGTATAAAGCACAAAAATTACTCTATGAACCACATCATCACATACAGTACATATTTAAATACTGCCTTCTCAATTTAATCGATATTTCAGGGCATTTCAGGTAACAGTGAAAAGTAAATATTAGAATGACGACAACTTCCCTTTTAAAGCATCAATTAAAAATAGAACAAAAAACAAAACAAAAAAAAAAGAACGAAATCCACCTTTCCGAAAGGCATTTTTTTAAATACTGATCCCTTTTTCATTCCTGCATTTAAATCAGTAAAAAATAACGTACGTATATCTGCGAAAAAACATTCATAGCGATTATTTAATTGATACAAATAATTTAAAAGTAATAATATGAACAAAAAAGAGAGAAAACAACGTTAATTAAGTTCAAGACTAAGCCTTACATTAGCGCTTAGCATTTTGACTATTTTTAAGCAAAAATACAATTTCATTAAAACTAAGAAAAATATAATCATTTAACTGCGGAAAAATATTTAAATGTATTTGAAGAATAAAGTTTTCTGATTGTATGCAATGATTTCTTCGATTTTGTGCAAACCGCTTTCAAAACTTCATTTTACAGTTCTTGAGTTTACATTTTTGGAGCCTCGGTGTCCTAGAGGCAGAGTCGTCTCCTCGTACGCAAGAAATCGCGAGTTCGAGTCCCCGTCCCGTGGATCTTATTTTAACTTCTCTGTGCCGTTTATCTGTCCTGTGTTTGTCAGGAGTCAATGCGCGTATTACGCTGTCCTCCTGTATATTGAAGCTGGTGACTTCAGTGTATTACAAAAAAGGAAAAAATAATAATATTTTTGTTATACCTAAGGCAGTGATTAAGAACCCCATAGCCGCAGGAAGAAGAGTTATAGGCTAGTTTCGAACAGCTCGTTTGCAATAATCCAGATACTACAGTTGTACTTTGGCTTATTTGAGTGAATCGACGCTTTTATGTATGTGTATGAGTGTGAGTGCGTGTTAAGCACTTTTGCACTGATGATGAAGTTGGGGCTTGATTTCAGCCTCGAAATTACCGTTTGCTTCACTTTCTTGGCCCTGGGTGCTTTATTTACGTTGCTATTTCATTTTAATCATGCACTGCTGAAGTTCCCAAACTTTTCGAAGTCGCAATTCTATTTGATCAAATTAAAATTTTCACGTTACACACTAATCATACATCTCTTCTACACTGCTCGACATTGAAAATGCAACACCAAGAAGGAGTGGTCAGAAATTGATGAAATTTGGTAAGTAGACAGAGACAGCATGGAACAATAAGTGATATTTATTTCAAAATAAATAAGCAACATTTAGAGCGAGGACGGCGTCGGCTCAGTAAGAAGTAGGACCACCGCGGACAGCGATGCACGAAGAAACACGTCTAAGCATGGAGTCAATAAGCCTGCGGATGGTGTCCTGAGGGATGGCACTCCATTCCCTTTCAACCATTTGCCACAGTTCGTCCTCTGAACGAGGCAGTGACAGGTTCTGCAAACGGCGTCCAATCACGTCCCACACATGTTCGATTGGTGACAAGTCAGGAGAGTATGGTGGCCAGGAAAGCATCTGTACACCTCGTAGAGCATGTTGGCTGATTCGAGCACTGTGAGGCCGGGCGTTATCCTGTTGAAAATTGCATTTGGCAGACCTTAAGGTAGGGGATTGCCACCGGCCGCAGTACATTATCTACATATCGTTGGGCCGTCATAGTGCCCCGAATACGAACTAGAGGTGATACGGAATTGTATGCAATAGCGCCCCAAACCATTATGCTACGTTGTCGCGCTGTGGGGCGTTCCACAGTTACTGCCGAATTTGATCTTTCTCCACGTCGACGCCACACACGTATGCGATGACTATCGCTGGACAAACAGAAGCGGGATTCATCTGAGAACACTACGGTTTGCCATTCTGCCATCCACGTCGCTCTGGTCCGGCACCATTCCAAACGTTGGAGTCTGTGCTGTGAGGTCAATGGCAGTCTTCTTAGCGGGAGCCGTGATTGCAGGCCACGTGCAACCAGTCGACGGGAAATGGTTCTGGTCGACACAGGAACATCCAGGGTACCTTGCACGTGCTGCAGAATCGACGTACAAGTGACTTGCGGGTCCGCCACAGCTTGTCGGTGAATCCGTCGATCCAAGCGGTCTGACGTCACTCTGGCTGCACCTGCACCCCTCAATGTGGCTACATTTCCTCTTTCCAACCATCTCCGACACAGCCGATGCACAGTGCTTGCATCCATGTGGGTATCAGCTG
Source organism: Uloborus plumipes (assembly GCA_038373865.1). Classification (NCBI taxonomy): domain Eukaryota; kingdom Metazoa; phylum Arthropoda; class Arachnida; order Araneae; family Uloboridae; genus Uloborus; species Uloborus plumipes. The sequence continues at coordinate 235,015 of JAXGGA010000356.1, read as the reverse complement.
CAATTTGACGTATGGACCAACCTCCCTTTCTCAGTCCGATTACCATACCCCTTGTAAAGTCGTCTATATGCTGGAAGTGTCTTCGTTGAGGACGGCGGGGCATTTCCTCCTATCACACGTATCCTTCGAGACAAAAACCAAATTTCTCCGATAATTAGTCTGGCAGAAAAACCAACATGAACATAGCCTACTTCCCAACTTCATTCTCTTATATCTTACTTCACGTGCGCCGGAGAGCTGCGCATTTCATATCATTTGCATAACTCAGTGACGTGCGTCTACGGTAAAATTTGCATGAATTTCTGACCACTCCTTCTTGGTGTTGCATTTTCAATGTCGAGCAGTGTATATTAGTTATATATTGCTATCTTACTATATTGTATTTGTATGCATATATTTTCATATTTATTTGTATAAAAATGAACCTATATATACGGCCATAGAGATAAACATCATGTGTTATACATTTGTGTGATTTTCTCCCGCTCGGTTACTTCCTATTTCACACTGATGAGTCATTAATAAGGACGAAACTGCAGTTTCTGGATGGAATTACCAAGTTAGTGGTATATTACAAGCATTCCTGCTTGAGCCCTGGCTTAGGGGCTGTGATTTACAGCTTAAAGTTTGATATTTATTAAGTCTTTAATGATATAAAGTTTTTTTTCAGTAAACAAATCATGTGTTATTATTATTATTTAACTAAGAGTAAAAGATGTAAAACCGATTAAGGTTTGATAAGAAACCATTACTCTTTTTTGTTTCATTGGCATCAAAATTTTGACGCCACGGACACTTCGCGGTACGTTTAGGAACTCCTGATATACTGAAAATGCTTTATAGAAATAAAATATGAACGGTACTATAAGTAAGAGATCACAGAATCTGCAAAATTATTGAAGTTTGAATTAATTATGAGAAGAATCGTGAACTTAGTAAATTAAATGAAAAGTATATTGCAATAAAATAAGGAAAAATACATAGTCTGAAGAAGAAATAATATCGAGAGGATGAATTGGAATGTTTTTTACAAAAATATTTGGCGTAAAAACTCAATTATTTTTTCTTAAACTCAATAAACATTCAGTCAACAGAAAGCAGTATTTTTATAAAGTTAAATTCACTTTAAAGATAGGATCTACTTTATTCCGCAAATTAAGTGCTTTTGTGCTTCTTATTTAGACATGGGGAAAGGTTCCCAACTCGGTTTTTATTAATTTTTTGCTCAACCCTCGGTGAATTTTATTAAAGAAGATTTCTTATTTCTTTCCGTTTTCTGATCAGAATAAGAGCATTATTTTAACAAAAGGCACTTTCAAATAAGAAAAACGTCCATAAATAAAGGCGAATGCTGTGAAATACTGTTTTGCGCTTAATATAAAAGTTTCTTTTTATTTTAATCGACTGTCATTGTAAAATGGCGGGTTAAGCCATAAAAGATCCCTTCGCGAGAAAAAGAAACCTGAATTCGAATACAATTGAAAATATTTGAATGTTTCAGCAATAGAATTGGCTTTGGTTTTTAAATCTCTGTTTATTTAAAAAGGAAAAATATTAATAAAAAAAATAAACAAAAGAGAATTAAAGTATAAAAATAAATAAAAAGACTAACATACTCAAATGATATAGTTTTTACATATAGCATTAATTTTGATGTGTTGAACTAAACGATTTTTAATAAGTTACAAACTTTCAATTAAGTTTCAGTTTTGTTGTTTATACTTACTAAAAATGAGACATATTTCCATCTGATCGTTTACATAACAATGGTAAGATTTTTTGAGAAATGGGTCAACTTTTGTACCATTTTTTTGGTTTTTTCTTAAATAGAGGAATGGGTAATATGAAATGGTTTAGTAAAGTGAAAGGGTAAAATATTTTCACAATTAGCAGCGCCAGGTATCTTGCAATATTTAGATAAAGTTCTGAAGTAAATGGTTCATTTTCCACGGAAGAATTAAATAACTCTAAAGATCAAGATGCATAATAATTCTGTGAGACAAAAACAATTTATGAAGACAAACATAAAAAAAGTAGCTGCATTGCCAACTGTGATTGGTGGCAACACGTCAAAATTCACAAAAAATGTCAGTTTTTTGTAACTTTATATTAAAAGAATTGAAGTGTGTTGTACAGTTGTTTTTAGTATAAAAAAAGTTCTAATGAAAGAATTATTTGCTGGTTTTTAAGCAATTGCTGCAAAAGGGGAAAAAAAACTTATTACGATTTAAAAAAAATATGTGGGCATGATATGTTTTTACTCTTACTGATGAATAAGTCAAAAGCAACAGGGACTTTTAAGAGTTAGTAACGAAAATTTGACGGAATTGAATCATAACCACTCATTCTCATTTTGGAAAAAAGTACATTCTAATCTGCATTACTGTCAAACAAGTCTGTGTCACTTCACGAAATCTAATTTGCATTTCTGTTAAAAAAATTTTAATACCCGATCTTCAGACTTGTAAAATGATATCGATTGTAAAAAAATACAATTCTGTAAAACTAAACCATGCATACCCCCGGAATACAGAATTAAAATTTCTGCAGGAAATTAAATTTCGGTATTTTTTACCTTAAAAATGCTTTATATGCGAGAGTGACTAAATAATGCGTGTGTAAGAAACGTTAATTAAACGAGTTGAAAGTAAATGGTATGTTTCTGAAACTAATTATAATATTAATTACATTTAGAGTGTGCTTTTAACTTAAACGTCATACAACATTTTAGATGGGAAATGTGAAACTGTTTTTATTTAAATAATCATATTTATCATAATAAAAAGAAAAGAAACAATTCTGGTTAAAAAAAGGCCCGAAAAACTTAAATAAATCTACAAACAACAATAAAATGAACTAAATCTTAAAAGTTGCTCTTTTAGTATTATTTGTTTTCTTTTTTGAATATATGTATATATATAAATGTAAATGGTTTGAGCAAGAAAAGTAAGAGTTAATGGAAAGTTTTATCAAGAATTCGGTGTTTGTTTAGATATGCCGGTGCAAGAATAACAGAATATTTTATCATTTCTCCGCTGCACCATTTTTGTTATTTCAAAGCTAACAACTAATCTAACAGAAATAGCTTTCTCTAATCTCAGGGAGCTTATGTGCACATTTCATTTAACAATGTAAACAAAACATGCATTCCAAATTCTTTACCCTAGGATTAATTGACTTTCACATCCAAACCACAAACTTTGCCGAAACGTTTTCAGGGCACAAGATATTTGTACTAATAAACACAATAGACAATAACGGGGAAGCAGGAATTTCGCTACCAAATCATTCCCAGGTTAAGTCGCACGCGTGTATGGTGTGTGCTATCGATTTTTCGCGGGGCCGACTGAGGGCGCTGAACACTAAACGTAACTGTGACCGCGAGAGTTAAAGCGCCCCTATCTACTATTATGGCATTCTGTACCGGCAGCCGTAGCATCCGAGTGAGTCGATTTTTAACAAGGTAAGTGGCGCTTTTTCTATTTGACACGCTATTGGAAAACTGATGGTTTGTTGTGTTTTTCTTTATCGGAAAAAGTTTTGCCGCTGCGTGGGCGTGCGCTCTTGATTGAACAAGTTTTTGCTTTATCCGGTGTGGGAACCACGCGGGATTTTTGAGAGTGGGAGATGATTTGGGCTCAGGACAACAGGTGGTTGCGCAGTCTATAAAGTGCGAAGTTAAATGGGGCATAACTAAGATATTTGGTTTCTTATAGATGACGCATGTCATTTCCATGGGTTTTATTTCATATTTTTACTACTGTCTATTTCTCACTTTTTAATAGAAACCTTTTTTTTTTTTTTTTGCAAATGAAATTGATACGATATTTTTTTGATTGTGTGAACTCAAAATGTGTATTAAACGTTTATTTAAAAGAAAATATTCCAACTCATTTGTATTTTTATTGCATTCTTACACTTAAATTCTTTTTTTTTTTTTCGTGAAAATAGTTCAGCTTTAAGAAATCTTATATCTATAGCAAAACTTGTTGAAGTTGCATTATTGCTTATATATATTTCTCTGATTTTGTTCGACAACACTAAGCTCTTTTCAAAGATTTTACAACAGCGATTTGTATGTTCAGTTAATAAAGTTAATCATGAATGTTTTCGTAAATAATGGTTGTTAGTGTTAATACTCTGCTGCTTGATGTATAACTAATATAAGTTGCATAAAATATATTTGGTTGTGGACTCAGCATGCTTCCATTGCTTGCTGGTTTAATTGAGAACTTCAAAAATATGGATACTTTTAAAGCAAGTGTTTTCAATACTTAATGTGTTCTGATTAATTTTCACTGTATGCAAGAAACACTCCTTCAGACTCTATTAACGGTGTTTTTACTCTACAGTTGTTTGTTTTTAAGTTGAGCTTTCTTAGATATATTGCAAACATTTTTATTTATCCGCGGTATGTCACAAATGTATCTTCAAATTTCATGCTTAACTCTGATGTGATTTAAGACATAAGCTATTTTTAACAAGTGTTAATAGACTGAAATATTGTTTCAAACAACGTTTTCGCTTTAATTTAAATGCATATTGCTTCTTGCTTATGTTCCATAAGAACGTATAGCTGTGATTGTTTTGAATTAAGTTAAGCTTTCTTAAACAAATTTTAGAACTCTTAACTTTATAATATATTTATTTTAAACATTTATGTATCAAACAATCATTTTTGATTCTCAATATTTCACTAGAGAGGTACATTACTCAAATTTCAATAAGCTATAACCTCTGAGGAATTTAACACTATTTATTCTGTAGTAATCTTGACTCAAAAAGGATATGATTGTTTCATCTCAATTTCATGCTTATCTCTAAAGTGACTTGGAACACAAGCTGTAATTGACGATGGCTATTGACCTCAGATAGTGTTCTAAGCAATGTTTTCTTTTAAAATTAAATACATATTGTCTCTTCTGTTTAAAAATGTAGTTTTGTTTATATGACTCAAAATGCGACAATTTATAGTATTTTTATATAAAAAATGTTATGTAAGTGTTAAATTTTGCCGAGAGTAATCCTTTCTTTTAAGAGTTGACTAGATGTAGATATTATAGATCCCAACTCCAAGCAAAACAATATAGCTCTGTTATGAACACTTTTTAACGACTGTTGTACAATATCTGGGTATTTATTGTGCTTTTAACGGAGCTTTAAATACACTAACAAAAGAAATCTCAACACCAAGAGAGGCTTGAGTTAGATAAATGTAATTTAATTGGCGTGTTCGTACAATTGAAAGATGGCATTAATTGAAAAATCATCCACAGCTAGCACTGATCGTCCCATTATTTACTAAACAAGTACAACAAGCTTGGAACTCCAGACCGCTACGCGGCAATCGGCCCTTGTATATCACAATGCATTTAAGCTTGTATTCAAAATTCTGGAGTTACACCAGCTATTGATGAAACTTTTTTCATATTTGACATGCATTTTTTTAAGCTGACATTAACCTATAATCTTTGAAATTTAATCAATTAAACTTGTTAACTAGAAAATTGCATAGTCTAAATTTCATTACAATACATTGTTCTTGGTGTTGATTTTTTTCCTTCAGTTTATATTGAGAAATTAAAATTGTTTTTAGTATGTTTTACGCTTTATTCTGATAAGTTCATTTTTAAACTCCTATCTATTACAAAATTGCTGTTATTTCCATGCGCAAGTTAAAATGCATGACAATAGCAACAACATATCTTGAGAGGGAAAACTATAATCTTTTAATTATGCAGAAAAATTGAGAAAATAAGAACTATGCGTAAAAAACATATTGATTTTTATTTGCTTTAAATATGGGTTTATTTAAATTGATTTTTTTTTCTGGGAAGAGCTAATGATTCCAGAAATGCAACAACATAAAAGATGAAATTATCATTTAAATAAGTTAAGCTATTAAGCTAAAATATTTAATCTCATGTTTCTAAAACCATCCGATTCTATGCTACATTACAATAAAGCATGTCATTATAGCTTAAGTTAACTTTGTTGCTGCCTATTAATCATTTATGCATTTAATATTATTTACTAGCCGTAAGGGGCTAGGTGCGAAATGTCGCTTTTTATAACATGCACCTTTTATACCAAGAATGCCGTTTTCATAGGTTTTTGAATTAATTAGAAGATGGAATTTATCAATATACATCTGTCTATATAAATATTAATTCGAAGAAAACATTTCCTTGCTGTCTATGCACATACTTATTGACTGGCATGATTTATGCACAACTCTCGCTATATTTACGTATCTATACCTGTCTACCTATCAATCTATTTTTATTTCAACTTAACCGTCAGTCCTAACCGCTAATGAAAACAAAGATCATGCAAAAGACCACTCGTGTTATTTATGGAAGAAGCACAAAAAAATATTGGTGTATCTGTGTTCCCCGTAGTATGCTAGATTAGTTTTAGCTCCGACGAAAGACACAGCTTGTCTGGGGCATCGGAATATTGAAAATAAAAACAAATGAATTCAAACCCACAGATTGACATTGTACAAAGAAAAGTAGTTTTTTTTTTCTAAACTGTGGAAAAAAAATAAATAACGTCAAACCTGTTTTTTTCTGAAGAAATTGCTACGGAGAAAAAAAAAAAAAACCTTAATTTTTTTATTGAAAGTGCGAAACAAAAATCCATATTATTGCCAAAAAAAAAAGAGTGCGCATTAATAGAAATCTTACACAATCTTTGAAGAGATTTAATATTCGATTACTTCATTATTGAACCAAAATTCGTGCTATGACGTCAAATAATACGGAAGAAAGTAATAATTAGACTACTGCATGCAGGATACGCCGATGCTCCACGTTCAAAATTACGGACAAAAAAAAAAAAAAAAACCTATCGCATATTTTGGGGAAACTTTTCTTTTAAATTTGTTTCTATTACAGACCTTAATTTCAAAAAATAATATATATTTTTTTTTCATTTGGCGGGATGAGTTTGGAAATAAGCAAAAAAAGGGGCTTATGTTTAAAGTTATTTTCCCATTATTTTTGAACTTAAATTTCCTACTCTTAGGTAGAGAACATATACAAGTGACTTGGTTAGTCCTAGATCTGTCTGATAGGAGAGAAAATATTTTCAAAAATTCACATGAAACATTAAATAACTATTTTCTGAATGAAATACCAAAATTAATTTCCTAGGTACACATCCTTTGCCAAAACTACCACTATGTAAGACATTTCATCTTTCTAAAACACTGTTTTCCCGGAAAGCGCGCCACAAATACACACATAAGCAAACATCTTATTTTATCACATGCATATATACGGGGAATGTGAATAATCATGGGGAAAATATGCACAAATTTAATTAAAAACTTACCCAAATCTTGAACAAATATTTAAAAATAGATTTAATTTTCAAATACGCATTATTTTGCAAAATTTGCTTTGGTGTGGTACATTTCAAAACACGGATTTGCACAAAGAGCAATACCACATCGCAATAAGTTCGTATAAGCCTCGAATCTATAGCGTCTCCTGCAGTTAATTCAGATTGGTGGTGCCACCTATATTTTTTTAAGAAAATAAAAGATCCATAGATAATATCTAAAAAGGATTGAAACGAAAAAACCCGTATTTTCATAGCTACAGGAGCTCAAACTTGACCCCGAGCTGAGCCTAGTCATCCTCAACAAAAATGGCACCCCGAGCTGAGCTCGGGCTTAGACCGGAAAGTGTTAAACAAAACGACAAGACGCTTCATCAAATTTCTTGAAGGTCATTTATGGAAAATTTCAAGAATAAAAATGTTTTTTTTTTTTTTTTTTTTTTTTAACTCGTTCAAACTGCAAGCTTATCTTTGTCAAACGTACACAATTTAATATTTAAATGAGCACTCATTTTACACCAGACTCATGCAGACCTTGATTGAAATGGTGAGAGAGGGCAACGTAAATAAAGCACTGATTACTGCCAACATTCCCAGAAGCCATATTGTGCTGGAAATGTCCATGTTAAGGCTACAAAGAGTCTACTCATCAGGAAAAAATACATAAACACTCAGCAAAAGTCAAAGGTGAAAAAAAATATTACATATCGTCGGCACCATGCTAAAATAACGAATGTGAAAAATCGCGTTTTTCAAATTCGTTTTTCAAGTTTGAATCGTACAAATAATTAAAATTAAAATGATACCTTTGAACGTTAGTTTTACACTTAAAGATATCTATAAAAATTAAAAAAATGGAAATAACTACGTCAGGTGGAAAAAAATTGCATACAGTGTTTTGGCTCTCCTGAAAAGTGCCAATTTTCACATTTGTAAATTTAGCATGGTGTCGACAACATGCTTGATATGGCTTCTTAAAGTATTTTCTTGACAATTGCTCTTTCACGTTTTCTTTAACATTTTTGTACAAACAAGTTTTAATTATTTTCTATTTGTACCGTTAATATTATGCAATGTTATTACCAAGCTATTACGAGTAAATACCATAAATTGCCGCTTATAAATTTCATCATGAACTTATGTTTAATGGCAGATTTGGCTCCAGATTTTAATTGATTCAAATCGAAACATTCAGCTGACGTTAGAAATAGTTTCATGTATGAATTCAATTTGCGCAGCTTTTGAAATATATTGCGTTCGTGTCTGCCATAAGCATACATCCGACATCTACGTGGGTCAAAATAATTTGTCATCTTTCGCAAAAATATTTACAGCAAGACTTGACGACTGGAAATTGTTACTGTAGGGTATGCATGCGGTAGGGATGACTCCCCCCCCCCCCAGCTCTACTTTAATTAAACTATTTTATAATTCTTGTTGATTTATGATTTTAGACAATATACAAGTTTACTGTTAATTTATCTGATAAGAATTTTTCTTTGAGTTTAATATTTTTCATCCGTAAATGTATTATTTCGAAATTTACTCATCTACTACTTACTAGACTTTGAATTAAATATAGTTGTGCTATACAATATTTTTCATTTAAAAGATCCCCATTGAAGTTTTTACATTAAAAGTTGAACTCTGATGACGAAGAACTAAACAATTCTTCGTAAAACAATTTTGTAAAAACAGAGGTGAGAAAAACAAGTTCACTTTGGCAGTCTCGTATTGATACTGTAATTGATCCGAGCAAAACAATATATTTTTTTTCTTATAGAGAAAAAATTTACTCGGCCTATACCATACATATCAAATTTAGGGCCCCACTATTGTCGCTATTTGTTCGTTAGTTTTATATTGTAAACATCACTATATTGGCAATATAATATCGTGTGAAATTTATTTATTTTTTTGCCCCTAACACAAAAGCGATACACGCTACCAAAATTTTTTTATCCTCCAATATAATCACTAGTAAACGGCTCATTTCCAACAGCGTGGGCGTAGCAGGCCACTTTTAAAAGTGCCTATTGTGTCGATATATGGATCAAATTCCACGAAGGTTTTTTGTTTTTTTCATCTTGGGAATTAAGTCAAAGTTGCAAGGGCTTATGCTTTTGCGGCTTTAACTTAACTTCTGCGAGAAAGGACTTACTTCATGGAATTAGTTTCTGAACTGTTTTAAAGATTCATGCGGCAGGAGACGAGACCGTGTCGCATTAGAGTGTTTCATTTGCACTGTCGACAGAACAGGAGTTTCTGCAGCAGTCCTACGATTTCCACATCGGTTGAAATAGGATTTACAAGTACATAATGCTCTTGACTATATTGAAGGACAGCAGACACCAAACTTTAGTGGTACGTATCACTTGTGTAGATATTTTTTCCACTATTAAAGTTTTATCCCCACACTGAGAAAACAAACTTGTTTTTACACCATAATACTGGCAGCAGAGGTTCCAGATTAAAACTGTAAAACTCACAGTGATAAACTAAAATATTAGCGGTGATGCGCATCTATCTGCTAATTTTACAGTTTATTACTGTTTTAAATTAGAACCTCTGCTGCTAGAATTATACTGTAGAAAAAAGCTTATTTTTTGCAGTGTTGTATTTATAGGTTACTTGTTCATTTGGGGGAACCATTTGTTAAAATTATTCATTTGAAAATATTAACTTTCTGCCGAATTACATATCTATTACTGCATTTGTACTCTTAAAGGTTGATTTGTTTCTGCTAGTCAAACTACATCTTGCTTCAAGCTTATCAATAATACCCTAGCAGCATCATATCATCGGGCGATGATCGGCCATTCATCGAAACCCGATGAAATTCTCATCGGCCGATGATCCTATATGTCTCATCGGCCAAGCAGAATCCGAGCAGCAAAATCCGATGAGAATACGGTGAGATTTTGAGCAATTTACGAGCAGAACAGTCCCGTGCCGAGGAATTTCATCGGGAAACTTGATCGGAAGGATATTGTTTTCCGATGGAATATAGCTCGGCTTATTTTCATCGGAAAAGTTGATCGGAAGGATATCGCTTTCCGATGAAAAGTAGCTCATCGAAAACCGTGCTCGGATACTGATCGGAACAATGTCATCGTGCGTTACAGGATCAGTTTACGAGGAGTTTGTTGATCGGCCGAGCAAAATCCGATGAGTTGATGCTACTTGGGTATAGTCTTTTTGACGCGTGTCATAAAACTACATTTTACAGCTTTTAGAATACAAACACTCATTTTGAAACAACAATTCACTGCAACTCCGAAGCAATTTCTGTTTATTCAATTATGGTTTTGGATTTCATGTTTTCATTGTAGTCTAATATCAGAGACGTCATTTCGAATTTTTCCGGGGGGGGGGGCAAAGGGTGCATACACAATGTAAAATTTACCAAAAAGTGTAAAAAACACGCCCACTTATATGGCAATACATTGATTTCTCAAAGTCAGGGGGGGGGGCAATTGACCCCCCCCCCTGCCCCTCCTAAATGACGGGCCTGTCTAATATATTGAATTTATAGATATTCTAATTGACGCTCATTTTTAATTTAGTTACAATCATACACATTATGAAACTTGTTTTTGGATATAACACAGTTAACATAAATATGCCTTTATTCAATTTCTAATGTGCGTCAATCAATGATTTAGGTTTTTAGCAATCTCCTTTCAATGCAAAGATTGGAAAACCGTAGAACGCCACAAAATGATTCCAGGCTGAACAAAATATTGATTCTATGAGAAAGAAAGATCAAAACTAGAAATCTCATTTCATATCGTCAGTACTTGTTGGCATGGAAACACGGAATCAGTAGATTTATGATCATTTTAAATTTCAATTAAAGTTTTATGTTCGCAACCCTACGATGCGTCGCCTACAGTTTAGAATTAATGTAATGCAATACTGTTGCAAGTATAGTGGCAATAATTGCTTTGAAACTTTCAAATGTATCGAATGAAATGAATAAATATGTTTCTTTGTAAAACAAATATTATTTTTTTACCATTTTAACGATCTGCATGGTTTGTTAGACATTGTGAAAAATAGGTGTAGGAAAAACGCGTATCAGTATAAATACTTAAAGCATCATAACTATTAACCTGCACTACAACTCTATTTGATAGAATAACTCATACGTATTCCAGCGAATTCAAACTCGCACTGAACAGTTTAAATATTAAAGTAAAATATTAAACTGAGTATCGATTCGATTTACAATGCTAAAATATATTGTAACTGTATGAATACTTTTAACATAAGCAAAAATGTAATGCGAGGGAATTTAATATCCTCAGTTTATATAAAATTTATTAGTCAGTAGTTGGAAAACTTCAAATGCGAAGAAATCTTAGAAATACATATTTTAAAACAAATATAATCTTTCATTCTAGTAATTACTGTCTCACTACTTTTTTTTTTGAAAAACAAAAGAACTACATGGTGGGGGAAAATGTTTTAAAGACTGAAAAGCAAATTTGAGCATTCATTAAATATAATTCCTTGTTTTTTTTTTTTTGAAAAGTAATGGTTTCTTTTTAGCATAGTTAAAGGAAAAATAATATTCTTTCGATTACGACACAGCTAAAAATGTTTTCAAAATGAAAAGTATAAGAAAACAGTAGAAGAAAAAAATGAGCTTAATTTGGTAATTGGAATAAAAGAATTACGTATATTGTCAACTTGATGCTAGTTTTTAGAAAGCACTTGTTTCTGAAGTAAATAAAATAGTTTTTGCACACATGTATACATATTTAGCTAAGTTTATAACATATTTTTTATATTTTATTTATGTATGTTTATTATTTTTCGTTCGCTACAACTATTTTTAAATTAAGTGTACATAATAAGATGTAAGATGACGGAGTACGTTATATGTTATAAAATTATTTCTGACTTTTTTTCAGGTCCTAGGTAGATATATTAATTATTTATAACAAATATTTGATGCTGCAAATAATAAAGCTCAGACTTGAAAAAAAAAATAATAATTTTTTAAAATAGAGAATTTTGTGTGTTTTTTTTTTTTTTTTAAGTTCATTTTGTGTCTGTTGTTAGATATGCACATAAACTCATTAATTAAGAGTTATCTTGGTAACAATGTCACTAGTTCTACTTACTTTCATGGAGTTAGTGTTAAATAAAGGTTTTAGGTAAATAAATTAGGTAAATAAATCTCAAGTATCAAAATATCAGATGAATGGTAAAAATGATCCTAATGATTATCATTCAGATGTTTTTGTTGATTTAAATGTCAAAGATAAAATTTCGAACATTATTAAGATTTGTATTTGTTTAAACAACTGTAATATTTGTTTCAATAAATTTTCTTGTATAATATACTTTCAATATCTAAATGTCACAGCATAATTTTCCTAAATTATTCATGAAAAATTAAGGGAATTTATGGTTTACTTTTAAAATGTATTGATATTGAGTTAGAAAATGAATAGATAGAAAAATAATGCATGTTTTAATATAAGGAACCGTGTAAATTTATCTACATTTTTATGTATTATATTATCCAATGCTAAGTCGCTTCTTTGGAGAAATAAAAGTTCTTGGAAATAAACTTTTGTGTTTGCCTAAAATAAATAAAACTAGTTCAATTTCCTTCGTATGCCGGTTACACTAAAATTGATTTCGCGTAATGATGATTTAAATTTACTTCAGAATGTGCTAAAGTCATTTAAGTTTATCTTTGCGCAATCATACCTATCCCTATACCCTCAAGAGAAATTGAATTCCGGAGCGCAGTCCCAGATCCAAATTTCCTTCGTCTGGCTAAGAAAGATTTGAGCTAAAAAATTCAACCTCTTCCTCCAGAATCCAATTCCAATTTTTAACAAACTTGAATTCAATCTCAGTCCAGAGTGACGGCATACAGTTAATTTGAAGTCAAAACACGATTCCCTTTCTTTCATTATCGGAGCTCTCTTTTTTTTTTCCTCCACTCCCAACGCTCTCCTGAAGCTGTTTAAGGGAAAGTGTAGTACAATTATTTTATTGGATTTTCACAGGGCTCAACAGAGGGTTTTACAGAAACTGAATCTGAACAAATATCTATTGATTGATCTCCGGGATAAAAATGCTGGGTTTCTTGGGAATTTTTTGCCGCCATCTTCCTCAACAGTTTATCGCTTCTACGTGGATTCCTAGAAATCGAGCTTTTCCCCTTTACTGTTTTTGTTTCTCCTCTTCCTTTGTCTATTACTTTTTTGTTTCTTTTTTCACTTTTTTGGTTGCATTGAGACTATTCTTCCCAAAAGAGTAATAAAAGACTGCACTATTATTTTTTATATTTTCTTTTGTCGAGTCTCATGAATTTTACAAGTTCATGAATATTGCATTTAGGTCTCTATTTTCTGCTGTGTAGATTGCAATAAAAAGCAATATGTTTTCGTAAACAGGATTTAGTGTACTACTGTACGTACCACAAATATTCTACGGTGCGAATAGCAGTAGGGGAGACTGGGGACGGTTGTGACGCGGGGCGGTTGTGACAGTCGTCATATTAGCTAAACCATAGTTAATACCTGGTTGAAGCAAAGAGTGAGAGTATCAGCATGTTTGTCTGAATGTGTGTCAAAGCATTGCGGTAGCCATCGAGCGAAATTAACGCTAGCAGAGGGGTTAGTTACTTTTTAACAGTCAAAAGTAAGTTTTTTTGTTCGATGTCTTTCAGTAATTCCTGTTGAATGGGTACAGATAGAGAAATGAAAGTTTTCTCCCCGTTAGTAGCGAATCTTAATAGTGAAATAGCAGTGATTACTTTTTATGTAGGCTATTTTGTATTACCATGGCGATTGCTGTTTTCAAAAGTAGTGGGTTGGGGTCGGTTGTGACAAATTGCTTGGGGACGGTTGTGACACTAGTAAAACATGTTTTTATCATAGTTGATGCCCATAATACGCTTGGAGAAGACAGAAATAGGGCATTGTGACCTAATGAAATATAAAGAAGCTTATAAAGAAGTGAAACTTTTGTTTCTTTCGGACAGCTTTGGAAATGCAACGTTAATCGTAAGTCTTTGCTACGAAACATTCATTCGTAAACGCGATGGAGCCGGCCGGCGCTGTCACAATGAAAACAACGTGTGCAAAGGTTATATTGCTCATAATAAAGTGCTTTTGAGCTTACATATACGCTGAAAGCAGATATGAGAGTAAAATGGCTACTGAGAAATGGTTCCGTTCATTTATGAATAGAAATGTTTCACGTCTGTTCGAGTAGCTCATTCAACTAGCCTTTCAAGAGTAACAAGCTTCAATAAAACAAATAAATATGGAATCTTTCTTGGATACTTGAGAATTGTTTTGAACAGACACGGTTATGACCCACAGGATGTGCATAATGTTGTCAAAACAGACGTTACGAAATTCCAAAAACCTGATATTTTTGTAAGACTTGGTATAAGGCTACTTCAACTGAACGAGACACATTGTTAAATGTTAAACTTTCCCAGATGAAGGTTATGTTGAATTACGTTTAATATTACTTGAAATTAAAAGTGATCTAGACTATTTCGCTGTATTTTTGAACTTGTCACAACCGACCACAAGCACTGTCACAACCGCCCCTGCGGTGGGGTCGGTTGTGACATTTTTTTCCTTTTTGTTTAATTTGGTCCTGTGAGTTAACTATTGTACTTAGGGAGAAAATTTTAGTGTTTATAAGCAGGCAAATAAACATTTAAACATAAAAACAACTTTAAACCAGCTCACAGGCATTGCTAAGGGATCTACGGGGGAGCAAATGAAACTTGTCACAACCGTACCCAGTCTCCCCTACCTTTTTTTATCTTTTGCCAGCAATACTTATTCAAGCTACTTCTTTAACAATAAATACAAATATGGACTTTCACTTCTTTTATTGAAACTCTCTTATCTGCCGAAAAATTATAAATGCGTGCACTATAAAGAAGTTTTTTTAAAGCGAAAATTTGCAATTTAAAATCAGTTCTGAAACGAATTTTGAAAATAGTATCCAGGATTCAAAAAATATTTCTTTTGTTTACGTTTCAATATCTTTACTTGCATTTAAGAGTTTCTTGAATAAAATACTGTTTCGGAGAAACATTAAAAAAAATTTCAAAAAAAAAAAAAATAAAAATAAAATAAAAAAGCGATCAATTTTGCTGAGCATAAAATATCCCAAAAAAGTTTTAGAAAATAAAAGAAAAAAAAAAACTCGGGTTTGCTAATTGAAAATTTTACTCGTTAATATAGAGGACTTTCTGCATTTTGAACTAAAATTTTGTAAATTTCCCATCCCCCCTTACTAATATAAATTTTAAAGTAGTTAAAATAGGAGTGAAATTAGTGTAAAATATAAATGCGTACATTTAAATAAATTAAAATATTTTTACAGAAAAAATGTTGAAAACCAGAAAGACCCCCAGAATCACTTTTTATATTGCATAAGGACGCATTTCAGTTTTTTTTACATATTATACTCCATTGCAATTGCGTGTGTAAAAATTCCTTTCAGATAAAAATGTAAATAAAAATGTTCGTAACTGCTACTTTAGAATTAAATAAGGTCATAGTCAAATGTCTAAAAACAGTTCAGAAAGCTTTTTTTTTTTTTTTTGACTTTTTAAAATACAAAAATGTGTTAAAGGGGAAAAAAATAATGATTACTGCGAATATATGCTGTTTAATTACAAAATGTCGTGCCTGAGTCGTGGTAGGCTCAAGCAGCTGAATATTTTCTCTTCATGCAATATTCGGATCGACTAGCCACCCATTGCTGTTGATAATGAGCACAAAAAAAAAAGAATATGAACAGCATTGTGTTAAAACTACTTGAGAGATTACATGTTGTGTAAACAACAAATAAAAATTAACTACTATGACCTTATGAAGCGTTATTTATCCATAGAAAAATAATTCGGTAAGACAGAGAACAATTTGAAACAATATGTATTGTTTAATGATGTTAATTTGTTTAATGAATATATATCGTTTTTCTCTAGTAATTTATAAAACAGTACCTATGGGGATGTGGTAACTGTTAAATTATTTTCACTATAGTATCTCTTGTCAATAAAAGATTTTAAGTTGAAAAACTTTTTTTCTAACTTGTGGATGCACATAGTTTTCCTTCGGAAGCTTTATCTTAAAAAATAATTAAACAAGTAATAATAAAAAAAAAATAACAAAGACAAAGTATTTCAACTGTACCTCAAAAATCATATTGACACTGATTCAAATTAAAATGTAAACGATTTTCTACAATTGTAGATATTTGGACATGATTTTCTCTCTTATTTTTAAATATAAAGTAATATTCTGTACATTATTTTATATGCTCTGACAAAAACAAACATTCATCTCTTTTCTTACAATTAAAGTTTTAAAAAAGACACTTACGTAAGACACTAAATTACGAAAAGTGTATTTCCATGTTTAAAAATTGCCTTTCAAGAAAATCATCTCTTTTGTTCTTTCTTACTCAAACAAAAGAGGTTATCATAAAAAAAAAAAAAAAAAAAACTATTTCCTAATAGGCAAAGAAAGAAAGAAGTTTCACACACTCTCATGAAGGGAGGTAAATATATGGCAGTAATTAAGCTTGTTTCACAGAAAGCGAAACTAAATCGAAGGAACTACTAAAGAATTTTTGCCGATCCTATTGTAAATTAAACTGTAGGTGTAATGGGGATACAATTTTACGCATGAAACTGTAGGCTTCTGTGCTAAATTTAGCTTCATTAATTATTTTTCCTCAAAGAATTGTCAGTGTTTGATTCACTAAAAATACTACTATGGCTTGCATTGAATTAATGAAATTTATATAACAAGTACAACTAGGCTTACTTTATGTTGTCCATCAACAGATAGATTTATGAACAACACTTCAAAATCTAAATTTTAATGTATATCAATTTACCCCTTTTAATATGTAATTACATAAAATACTATAGAAAAGAATTTTGGTACAAATTCTTTCTAAAGGATAAATCAGTGCAAGAGTTAAAAAAAAGAATTGCTTGATTCAACATTTTTGCTTTGCAATCGTATCCTGAATAGTAATAAAATAGTTTTACTCAAAGACATTTTAATTGAAAATCTAATGCAAAACGCAAAATTTTAAATATAAGACAAATAAGAAAATGCGAAAAATTTGAAAGAAACATATTAAATAAACGCATACTATATAGATACTTGCTATGACCGTTTTTTCTCCACACACATTTGATTTGCGATTCGAACAGTTTAATTCAGAAGAGTGTTCCAAGTTGGTCTGGACGTGTACTGTATAAGAATGTGCTCCATTATAAAAAAAAAAAAAAAAAACATAAATTATATTGTAAAAAAATAAATAAATAAGCAAAGAATAAATGAACGAAGTTCTCTGAATACATAAAGTTTCATAAAGGAATTTCATATCACTGTCGATCAGGGACGTCGTTTCAAGTTTTTCCAGGGGGGGAAAGGGGGAAAACACAATGCAATTTCATCGGAAAACAGCAAAAACCACGCCTACTTATATGTAAATACATTGATTTCTCAAATCCAGGGGGGCAATTGACCCCCCTGCCCTCCATAAATTACGGGCCTGCTGTCGAGAATTGATTGCGACCCATTTGGGTACGGTTGTGCAACCATCGTTCTCTGGGTTACATCAATGATTGGTTGCAAAAGGCTAGTTGTTTGAATGTACAATATTCTGTAAAGAAAGGAGTACCTAGCACACGTTTTTCCCAGGGAGATAATCTGTGGAATACCCGTCCCTGTAAAAAAATAATTATATTCCATGTACATTCAAATTTTATGCATATTCAGGATCTTTTTTAAAACTTTTGCAGTATGATGAAAGTTTAAAATACTAAATATAAATTAAATGAAAAATATAACTCTCGAAACAATTTTGCCTAAAACATGTTCAAAATGGGGCCTCAAAATTTGTTTCCATTGTTTTGAAACTAATAGAATAACAAGTTCAGAGATTTTATTGTAAGCTACAGTGATTTGTAACTTGTTTTGGTATCTGCTACTAAATCTTACTCCCCATCCCCTTTTCAAATTTTCGGTCTTCCTTTTTTTTATTTTATTTTTTAGCATTTTAATTTTCTAACGTTTCAAAAAGCATTTATTTTATTTTAATTTTATTGTTTGTATTTTAATTTTTTTATAATATCAAATCATCAACTATCTATTTCTTATGTATTCAAATAATGTCACGGATATGTCTACTCGATAATGATTGTTGAAGTACCGGCATATTATTAATCAATTTTGTTTGTGATAATTTATTTCCCTTTGCGTACTTGCACTGCTCAGTGCTCAATTTGAAAATCATACTGATTTTAAAGATATTATTGATTAACTCGCACTACCTCCTGACTATGATCAAGGCAAACGTTTTGGTTTCACAACGTACTTATAATTTTGCGTCTTCACCTTACTTCAAGCCGACCACCTTGTCTACTGTTCAGATAAGTTTGACTTAGGTGGAAAGGTTCCGGATTCGAATCGCGGCTAAAACATGGATGTATTTTTTCTCTCCTGCCTTTGTCTTTTTTTATTTGAATGTGTTAGTTTGTTGTGAATAGTTTCCTACACCATTATTTGGTTAATATGGCATGTGTCTCCTGTAAAAGTCAGACTTAACACCGAACTACGGAACAGTTTGAAAATGGAAACGGCGCACCGCAAATTGCAAGCCTAACTGGCACACGACAACAACACCATCAAACAAAATACGCTGAAAAAGCGAATCAGTTAATCGCAGTAAACTACCAATTACTTAAGTGCACCTTAGAAGAAGGTTTGACTCCCCTGTGGGAAAACTGAGTGTTTCGTCAAGTGAATAAAATCCCACCTCAAACCCTTGAAATCGAGTATGACTCTTTATACACTGCGATGCAAAAGTTTAGACAAAATGCAAATATGTGAATAAAAAGAAAACTATTCAACGAAATGCTTTCAAATTTCTACTGCAGGTACACAATATGGTCCCAAATACGTGTCAGGAGTTCTTATACCTATAACTGGAATCAAATTTTGGATATTACAAAAGACATTTTTTTACATTGTTGCAAAAGTTTAGACAATAGTCAGATTTTATGCAAATATCCCTTGAAATGTGATTGGTGGAGGAAATGCGGGACTTTATTATTCATTTATTGCTGAATAAATAATCAAAATCTCAAAAGCTCTGTAGTTCTCGTGTAAAGAAGAATAGAAAGTTTGGAAGCCGAAATTTGAAAATGAACCTACTTTATTAATTTTTTGTCTTTTAAATCGGCTCTAGTATCGTAGTACATTGTTTTTTACTTTGTGGAGAGCAAATTTAGACATGCGTATCGATCAAAAAGTCCAAGAAAAATTATATTTCTTAAGGATGAAGGAATTGAAAAAACGGCTCAGACTGACGATTCGCCCCTTAATCCTACAAATTTCAACTTAGGTCAAAAACAGCACGTGACAGAATAAGTAGATGAACAACTGAATCGGAATGCATAAAAAAAACAAAGAATTGTGCCTGAGCCTTTTTGGACAGAGTGTCCCAAATAAGCCAGATTTTAATGTGAAAAGCAGCACAGCATATGATCAATGGATATTTCTCAAGTCCCGCGAAAAGAATTATAATCCATCTAGGCCATCCCAATTTTAATAATTTTTATCAAAGAAAGTACCATTCATTTTTTATTCACGATGATACATATGCTGCTTTTCACATTAAAATCTGGCTTATTTGGGACACTCTGTCCGAAAAGGCTCAGGCACAATTCTTTGTTCTTTTTATGCATTCCGATTCAGTTGTTCATCTACTTATTCTGTCACATGCTGTTTTTGACCCAAGTTGAAGTTTTGTAGGATTAAGGGGCGAATCGTCAGTCTGAGCCGTTTTTCCAATTCCTTCATCCTTAAGAAATATAATTTTTCTTGAACTTTTTGATCGATACGCATGTCTAAATTTGCTCTCCACAAAGTAAAAAACAATGTACTACCATACTAGAGCCGATTTAAAAGACAAAAAATTAATAAAGTAGGTTCATTTTCAAATTTCGGCTTCCAAACTTTCTCTTCTTCTTTACACGAGAACTACAGAGCTTTTGAGATTTTGATTATTTATTCAGCAACCTCTGCACTTTATAAATGAATAATAAAGTCCCGCATTTCCCCCACCAATCACATTTCAAGGGATATTTGCATAAAATCTGACTATTGTCTAAACTTTTGCAACAATGTAAAAAAATTTCTTTTGTAATATCCAAAATTTGATTCCAGTTATAGTTATAAGAACTCCTGACACGTATTTGGGACCATATAGTGTACCTACAGTAGAAATTTGAAAGCATTTAGTTGAATAGTTTTCTTTTTATTCACATATTTGCATTTTGTCTAAACTTTTGCATCGCAGTGTATGTACTATCTTGTCTCATGTACAAAGCTTCTTAACTGCCTCCAGAATAGTATGGACTGCATGTGACAAAACTTGTATCAGATGACTGAATGAAAACAGCGTGTTTTAAGACTACGGTGATTTCTTTTTGTACTGCACTTTTCATTGCAAAAATTAGTTATTTTATTTAAAGTTAGCAATTCATTTCAATCCCTTCTCTCTTTCTTTGTGAATTAAAATTTGAATAAATATAAAGCATTGTACTATAAATAAGTATTTGCACTTGTGTTGATTTATTTACTTAAACGTTAAAAAAAAATGAGTTTAAGTCCTTTAATGTGACATAGTTTTAACTATAGTCTATTAGTTTAAAACAAGAGCATACAGTTCACAAATGTTACACCGTCTCCATTAAACCTAAGGTGATAAACCTAAAATAAATAAGTTACAGAGCACTTGAAATGTTTTCTCGCGTAAAGTTTCAATGCACACGACGCAAAATTTGTGACCTTGGTGCGCCTATTTTAAAGCAACAGACTATAGTACAGTTGATTCTCCGTTTAACGGTAACTTTTTACGGTCCTGGTAAATCCATTGAATTAAGAAAACATTGTAGTTAAGGACGCTTTTTTGTTGTCTCTTGAAAGGCGATAGACAAAGAGTCAACTGTGTATCTCCATACACAAGTTTTGTAAATATTTACTTCTAATACGTTTACGAACTATTGCCGGCGGCTTGTTTCCCATTTATTTCGTGGAAATTATCTTTGTAAAAACGCTTGTTGAGATAATAAGGACTTCCTATTGAAATCGAGTTCCGATGCAAATAAACTTACTAGAATGCAGAAACGTTGGTTTTATTAGCCTACTTTCCCGTTAAAAATAAAAGAGACGAAAAAAGCATTAAAATTGGCTTAATGCATCTAAAAAATGTCGCCAAGTCTAAAAAATATCGCCAAGTCCAAAAAATATCGCCAAGCCCAAAAAATATCGCCAAGTAAAAAAAAAGTCAAAAAGAAACAAAAAAATGAAATAAATATCGAAAAATTAAAAATTTGAAAGTAGGGTATTGAGATGGGGAATTTGTGTGTCTGTCGGTCGGTCTGTCTGTCTGTCTGTCCCCCCCTAATAACTTTTGAATGAACATTCCGATTTGGACAAACTTTTTTTTGTTGGAAAGATCTCGGCGAGTACAGCTCATTCCCATATTTGATTTTTTGATTTGAACAATTTTTGGTTCAACTTTGAGCCGTTCAAATAACCGGTCCCGCGATACTAACTTTTTAATGAACAGTCCGATTTGAACAAACTTTTTTTTGTTGGAAAGAACTTTTCAAGGATACTTCATTCCCGTATTTACATTTCCGATTTGAACAATTTTTCGTTCAACATTGAACCGCTCAAGCAAGCTGTCACTCCTAATAACTTTTGAGTAAACAGTTCGAAAAAAAAATGACTAACTGTGCAGACGATTTTTTGTTTATTTATTCATTTGTTTTATTGAATTTATTATTATTATTATTATTTTTGGCAGACGATTTTTTTTTGTAACAAAAATGTTTCATTCACGAGGGCATTTTATTCTTTATTTATATTTAACAACTGGCAACGGATTAAAAGTGAAATTCGAGACATTTTATCAACGGACGAGTTTTTTTTTCTTTTTTTTCTTTATTTTTTTTTTTTCTTTGATAAAATGTGTTTTGATGTACTTTGTACTTTTAATTTTTTTTTTGAAAACAATTGAGGAATTTTTCTACGGAAGAACTGTAACAGTTACATTCTTTAAAAGGTGCGACAAAGCTTTATTTATTCATTTATTTACTTTTTATGTGTCTATTTCATCTGATGAGAGGGGTATATTTTGCTTTTAGAAATCAGCTTCAAGTGCTAAAAAGGTATGTTTGACATAATTTTTAGTCTTAGATAATCAAGAGAATAATGATCAGATGCTAGAATGCCGATGTCGATGTACGGGAAAGTAGGCTCGTTTAGTTCTTGACAGAACTTCTTGTTTTTAAGGAAATGAATGAGGGGTCAGTCTTAAATAGAAAGAATAAAAACATCTTTACTTCTTTTTTTTCTCTCTGATCAATTATACAATTGTTGAAAACTACATGATGCTTGAATTAAAACCAAGCTCATTTTAAAGCAAAAAAGTAATATGCCTAAAAGTAACCGCATTCATCCATCACTGAATAAAGCAAAAATTAATGTAATAGAACTGCCTATGCTTTATTTTAAAGCATGTTTTAAGACTTTTAACAAGAATTGAATGTTGCACGATTCTATCTGCATAGCCCAAACAGTCATACTGATATATGGATTTGTAATTTTGAATGCATTTATAAGAAACGTTTTTTAAAAGCTAGTGTTTTCAAGCTTTTGCCTTTGCTTAAATATTCAGCAAGGTAACGTGCAGGCGATCCATAAATTAAAACAATCCTACAGTTTCTAGATTTAGGCTGATAAATGTGTTTTCTCAAAAAATATTTCTAAACTTCAGAAAACGTATAAAACAAGAAGAAACGCATTTGGTGAGGTCTTACTACAGTTTTATAACACATCTCAGATAAACTCTTCATTTATAAAGATTGCAATTCCTGAAGCTTGTTTCGTGTTGAGAGAAGAGGTAATATTTTTAAAGTAATAATATGAGCTATATTTTTTAACTTGAATACTTCAGATTTAACTTAATACATTTTTTTGGTTCTAAAAATTTAAAAGTTAAAAAAAAGGGGGGGGGGAAGGAAAAAAAAACTATTGTCAGCCTGAAGCTATTGTCACAGCTGCAGATATTTTCATTCGAAAAAGTAAAATAAAGCATATTATTTAAAAATATTTTTAGGAAAATGATTTTTTAGCCTACATTAGCTCTTTCGTTTTCTAGGATTACTATTGAACGATGCTATCGTTCTTAGTTTCTTTAAATTTTTTTTCTCTTATAATTAGCGAAGCGTTAGTTACACTTTAAACATTTTAAATAAATGCTTGTGCAAATTTTGCCTACTTTTAGTTGAGCGTGATATAGAAGTTTGCACATACAATTCAGACAAATAATTAACTGCATAATAACTTAGTTTTTAAGTAAGAAACGGGCCTGTTAAGGCAAATAGGTTGGTTTTTCTACAAGTATTGATTAAAAAAGTAAAATAAAGACACGTTCTTTAACAGTTTTCATGTTTTTAGAAACAAAAAGGCTTGGTTTTCAATACATACATAAGGCAATTTTACTTTAACCTAACCTGCCGGAAGTAACATTAAAAGTTATACACATATGTCAAAGCTGAAAAAATAATTCTAAGATTTGGAACGAGCCTGTATTATTGAAGGAAATAGCAGAAACTAGTTGCTTTTATTGCCACTTAATAGGCATTTTATTCAAACTGAAGACTAAATCGGTAATATGACCAGCGAGTACGTATAAGTTACGTGTTCGTTAAATCTATTGGTCAGAATATCCTTTGATCTGTCGTAGAAGTAAGCAGTTACCTGGAAAACAGACTGATTGGAGAACGATTCCTTTCCCTTTAGGATCGTGTCTAAATAGTGGAAGTGACTGGTGGTGCCATCTCTTAGTGCCTTATCCCATTATCCAAGTTGTGTTAGCACCAATGGTGTTAAAAATATGAATATTGGCGAAAGTTTCCCTTTCCTACAGGCTCGTATCCAAATTGTGGATGTGATGGTGGTGTCATCTATTTTTGGTTAATCTAGATATAGTCCAGGCTAGTGTCCATTGAAATGTCATCAAACCTAAAATTTTTACATATATGACATTTTTTGGTGGTTTCTATATGAATTTGACCTGCTGATTCCGAATCCGTTGAGTGCCAGACGCTAAACCTTGAGCATTTTTGTCAAAATGGCAAAATCCAATATGGCTGCTGTAAAAGGTCTGAAGCAAATTAATGGAAACGTGCGTGCAATGAAACATTTTATACACTTAAAAATGATTGTACTCTTTAGTCAAAATATAATTCTATTGAAAATTAATATTTATGAAAAGTATACGAATAAAAAAATTATCAAAATGGTAAAATTCAAGATGTCAGCCTAAAAAGTTGTAAGGTTCGATTTTCAGGTATAAATCATTTTTTAAACCGTAATTTACATGAAAATAGAATGTTTTAACAAAGATAAACGTTTAAAATGCTATGCAGGGAGCATAAAAAATGTGTCTAAAAGTAACACTGAAAAAACATTTAGAAACATTCCAAACTTAAGTTTCTGGATTTTGCCGGCTTAAACCAATTTCCTGCAAGAAACAAGTTTCTTTTTGCGAAAAAGTTTCCTACGTTGATACAAGTTTCATGAATGCGAACTTCTCACTGGTGTGAAATGTATTTTTAGCTACCAGTTGGAAGGTATATCCAACGTGTTTGTTTAGTGTTTCGCATTCAGCTCGATAATGGAGGCAAGTAAGGGTTTGTGCAATCTCTCGATATTGTAGTTTTGGATAAATTGCAAACAAATTAGCGGCTCAGCTATTTGCTTGAAATTTCTGCCTTAGGATGCCACTAAACATTAAGAAGGTTCAATGGTTACATTCACCGCAAAGAAGACTAAAATCTGTGATTTAAATCATACACCAGACACAAGAATGGTATATGGTTTAATGGAGTCATAAAGGGAAAGCTTCCTAGCAGAAATTATTTAGTCATGAACTGGGTCCTCTTCCTACTGCTTTATTTGATGATGAGTGAAATATGAGAGGTCCAAATAAATCTGCACTAGAGTCAAAAGTGAAGGCAGTTTTTAGGGTAGGCGGTAAGAGTCGTCCAGAAATTATCATTCTTGGTGAAAGTGCAATATTGTGGGCAGTACCTTTACCGACAAAGCCAGCTGCTTGAGTAATTATATTGATGGTGTAGAAAACCTTATTAAGCACGAAATACAAACCATTCTAGCGGTACACAATCTGTTTGAGAGATACGATAAATTTAGTACTACGTCACAGCGTCGAGCCACACAAGAGAAAAATGTCTATTGTGTTTTTCAACTTAATGAAAAATCACCACTTTCTAAAAGAGACATCGTACTGAAAGTGGTACCAAATAAGACGCAAGTAATTAAGTTTGTTGTGCGCCGACTGTGTTCGATCCCGAGGCCAATGTGTAATTGTTACTGGTACCGATTCTTTTCCGATTAGATTGGTGTTGGAATTCAACAAGCTTTTGTTTCTCATGAAGAAGCTGATGTGATTATGACTCACTACTTAGCTAAAGTCAGTAGTATTCAGAAAGAATTCAGAAACCTTCCAAATTAAAGTAGTAAGTCACTTTACGGCAAGAAATTGGAAACTTCCAAGAAATCTCTTAGATAGGTTGATGGTAGCAGTTCGGCACCTCTCTGGCTAACCAGTAAAGCTCCTGAAGCAGTTTAACAAATATGACTACTGCTAAGGCAGAAATTGCTAGCAAATAGGTGAGCTGCTAATTTGTTTGCAATTCATCAAAAACTACAATATCGAGAGATTTCACACACCCTTACTGGAGTGAAGTCGATCTAGACAATCCATAATCGAGCTGAAGACGAAACACTAAACAAACACGTTGGGTATACCTTCCAACTGGTAGCTAAAAATACGTTTCACACCAGTGAGAAGTTCGCATTCATGCAACTTGTATCAATATAGCAAACTTTTTCGCAAAAGAAACTTGTCTCTTGCAGGAAATTGGTTTAAACCGGCGAAATCCCGAAACTTAAGTTTGAAATGTTTCTAAATATTTTTACAGTGTTATATTTAGGCTAAATCGTATTTTTATGCTCATATCATTTTAAACATTTATCTTTGTTAAAACATTCTATTTTCATGTAAGTTACGGTTTAATTTACGGTTGTACCTGAAAATCAAACCTTACAACTTTTTAGGCTGACATCTTGAATTTTACCATTTTGATAATTTTTTTATTCGTATACTTTTCATAAATATTAATTTTCAATAGAATTATATTTTGACTAAAGAGTACAATCATTTTTAAGTGTATAAAATGTTTCATTGCACGCACGATTCCATTAATTTGCTTCGTACCTTTTACAGCAGCCATATTGGATTTCGCCATTTTGACAAAAATGCTCAAGGTTTAGCGTCTGGCACTCAACGGATTCGGAATCAGCAGGTCAAATTCATATAGAAACCACCAAAAATTGTCATATATGTAAAAATTTTAGGTATATGGCCTTCTAGCCTGGACTAATATCTTATTTGAGTTAGCAATCATGATGTTCACCTACTTACCGCTCCTGAAAAAATGGCTGTCCTAATCGCGTTGAAAGCGCAAAGGAAACGCAGTTCCATATTGAAAAAGAACCTTTAAGTTTTTTTTTCCTGAATTATAGTGTGTTTAACTATAAACATAGCCTGATACCTTTTTATCAAATTTCTTCAATTTAAATTCATGAAGCGGGTTTCAACTTTTAATTCTCATTTAATTGCCAAAGGTTCTTAAACACGCACTGTGTTTTTAAAAAGAGTAGCTTTTTTCTCTTTATATACCATGCAACAAGCTATCTTCTATCCTTAGGTTATGCTCTAAAGAGGGAAAAAGCAATATTCCCATAAGCGGGGGAAATTATGTTTTATGATTGATATAGTGTTCTGCATTTTCTTTTTCAAACCATCCTTATTCAATATTTATTGTCACATATCAAATTTAAAATTCCGCGAAGCTGCATTAATATTCCTCCCAAAGCAGCTTTAGCTCAAAATATTAAATATTCCGTCTAGCAATAAATATGTCCTAAAATATCTTGAACAGATTTGACAGTTGATACGAACATGGATGCCACATTTGGCGTTTAGATTTAAAGCTATCATGACATCATTCAATCTTATGGAATCTCCGTCACATTAGTTATGGGATTATTCCTGTTACACATGTGTATTAAGCAAACAAAATGTTTTCAAGTAGGTTGTATAAAGAAATAAAGTAAGATTAAAACGGATTGATAAAATTCAGATTAAATTAAAGAAAAAACAATTGTTCTTTTATTTAGTATGGCTTCAATACATCAAATGAAGAACAGAGAAGGATGACGCATTTAGAAAAAAAGCTGGTTTTCATACTACTATATTACTTACTATTTATTACCAATCATGAAATTACAAAAAAAAAAAAAAGAAAGAAGTAAGTGGAGATCACGTAATTGACTAATGAAAACAAATACGCCTGAATTCGATTCTGAAAATTTAAAGTTTTGGTAATTAAGAATTGCAGCTAAGAAACAATCCGTAATTTTAAAAAATACGTCATGCCGGCCTTATCGGTATGGCGTTGAGAGTGTCGATGTGGCGCAACTAGAGGGTCCCGGATTCGATATCACCCGTGTTCGCTATTGGTGATTGGGGCACGTGAAGTACATCGTGGTCTCAAAGTCATCCAAGTTACTATTGACAATATATACCTATGGGAAGGCTAAAACATGATTTGCATGGCTCCTGGTTTGGATTTAAGTTTTTGAAATGTTAATGGGGGTCCAAGTGTTTGATGTTCATCGATCGTGCGCTGTCTGAGCGAAATTGAACCTCCATCTTAAGGGTGCTCTGTAAAACGGAAAGCACACCTTTCTGCTTTTAATAAGGCATCATTTTTTTCGCTCTCAGATGCAGGAGTGGTTTGAGCAAGAAAAAAAAAAGAAAGAAAAAGGGGGAAAAAACACAACTCCAAATCTATAATTTTAACATCAAATTTCGTTCACATTTTATGTTTTTTTATTAATTCTCAGATTAGACAGTAATTCCAGTTAATGGCTTGACGCATGGAGACTTTTTGGCTTTACTTTTCTCAGTAGTTTACCATGATTCAGCTTTATAAATTGTGCAATAGTTGATAACAGTCGTTCTAATTAACTTGGAAAGTTTGAACAAAGTCACTTCGCATGAAAAATCGATAAAAAAAAGCAGGGGTGTTCAACATGGTACAAAAATATAAAGTCTGTGAAAATAGGTTCTTTCAATAAGGATATTAATGTGAAAATTTTGCTTTAATTTGGATGAAATCAAAAGTTGATTTTAAAAAGTACTTATTTTTTGCTTATCTAATGCCTGAAATGCTTTGAATGACATAACTTTTATCATTTTCTTATAATTCATAATTAAAAAACTGGTCGTAAGACTATTGATGTTCTCGTATTAATAAAACGTTTCACTTTAATAGTTCAAGCATTACTTTTCAAATTATCTAATTATGTGTAACCACAAAGCATACATATAAAAGGGCTTATATTTATTATAAATGACTAATTGAATTAATCCCATACTTACTAACTATTCAGGGTTTTTTCCTTTACACCAACACTTAATTATAATCCATTAAATAAAATAACTCGATTTTATGAAAGATATTCCTCTGATTCAATTAAGTTTCATTTTTGAAGTCACATGCATAAAAGAGGGTGTTAATTGGATTTCGAAGTCTTTCGAAACATTGCACAGAAGTACTGTAGCCGAAGGCTTTGTTCTTTGCCTTTCCATTAGAATAGATTTATGTGTTTCGGCATAGAATAGTGCTTAATCACATCAGTGCAATATTAGTTAAATGATGGATATCTTTTAACGAACTTGATTACCAGAAAGCGAACTGAAGTTTTCTAACTGGTATCATCGAACTTTAGTCCATCCTTTTAACAACGATTTTTAACGTCGTTATGAGGGAAAATAGTTTTTTTCGGGATTTGCATATTTATGTATAGTGGTTTAGAAACTATTTTAGTTGTTTGTCCTGATTTTTGTTAATTTGATATATATTCTTTTATGTAAAAACGGAGAAGAGAGATAAGGTAAGGTCCACTACAATTGAACTAACGAATTGATATGACGATAGAAAGTCGATATGGATACATTGAAATTGGGCTCGTTTAATTTTCTGCAGAACTTTTTTATCTTCAGTGGTTTCCAACACTTTCTATCTATAATCTATAACATGGGGTATATATAAGAACATAACGTCTTATATAAATCCGCATTATCTCTAAGTTCTGTTAACAAAATTTTGGAAAAATAATACTTTTGATTAGCTTAAGTCACTCGCACAAACAAAATCTGGTCTTTTAGCATACTGCTCTACAGAAGAAGTTAATTAGGCGGCTGATATTGCTTAGTTTTACCAATTTCTTTATTATTTCTTTATTAGTATATATTATTTCCGAGATTATCACCATAAGAGATGAAATAATCTATAAAGTAAGGAAAGCTCTAACTCTATATATATATATATATCTAAAAATCCTAATGATCTAACTTTACTTTTAATTCATAATCAATCATTACCAAATAGGTAATGATTGATTATGTTTGATACACAGACTTGTGTTTTGAGACTGGCTGGTAAAAATGTTGTTTCACTTATCACTCCCTGAAAAATTCCATTTTACCCATTTGGAGGGCAATCGTGCCCGTATTAGAATCAATGCTGATTTCAAAATAAATGATTCATACTTGATTTTTTAACTCTACTTATTTGTAATTAAAAAGTATCAACACTTTTTTTGTATGTGTTTCGTAGTAATGTATGCAAAAACAAGTTTCATGTATGTTTTCAGCAAAAAAGAAACGAGAGATAATTTACTTACGATTTCTGAGCCATTTATTTTATGGTAATCTTTGAAGATCGTAATTCTCCACTTTTTACTTTTCCATTTACTACAATAGAACATCAAAAA
The DNA here is from genome assembly GCA_038373865.1 of Uloborus plumipes. Classification (NCBI taxonomy): domain Eukaryota; kingdom Metazoa; phylum Arthropoda; class Arachnida; order Araneae; family Uloboridae; genus Uloborus; species Uloborus plumipes. The sequence continues at coordinate 204,638 of JAXGGA010000356.1, read as the reverse complement.
TTAACAAATTTATTTAGAGATTATTTTTTAATATTATCATTATCTTTACTTTTTAGTCTAACCAAAGTAGTGTCTTGTGGATAAAGTAGTCCATGATGAAAAGTAGTTATACCTCACATAAAGTATTACAGCTTAAATATAAATAATTAAGTTAGGTGCAGAACTTTCTTTTAAGTTTAAGAAATTAAAATTTAAATGTAAAAATAAAAGTTTGTTGTAGTAACAAATGTATTTAGTTTAACCACTTTTTAAATCTAAATATCTCCTTAAACTTTTGTGAAGCTGTGTTCTATAAAATGTTCATCAGCTTGACTGTGTAGACATCTTTCCACAAGGCCCAAGAGCAATTCTTCATTAATTGTTTAGCCAGAATCATTTTATGCAAAATATTAAAGCAATTTAAACAAAATACCGTGCAGGTATTGTCGGTTTCATTTTGGAAAATTTAAGGAGAATAATCTTATTTCATTTTGGATACAATCAGTTGTAAAAATATTAACCTATTTAATGTGCAGTAGTCAATGTATAATATCATAATCATTAAAATACGATTTAATTTAAAAACAAAAATATACTTTCAAAAAAAATTAAACTTTGTAGTCTTCTTTTCATTTCAATTTATTGGGGCTTTTTTAAATAATTCTCTCGATCTATTGTCATTAAAGTTTCTCCCTTTTTCTCTAAGAAAATGTCATTAACTAGATTTAGAACATCTCGCATGTAAAGCATAATTTAGTTTTCTTTTAGTAACAGAGTTTTCCTAAAAGCGAAAACTGAAAAGTCTAATTAAAAAAGACAGTGGTTCGTAATTATTAGACGCCAGTTCAAGAAAACTGTCAGTCTGAAAATTTAAAAAGAAGATTACTTTAGATTTTCTGTGTAAATTTTTCTTCTAGTCGAAGAGAAGATATTTATCAAGCTTATTTTAGTGGATTTCAGCTGAAAGAAAATCGATTCAATTTGAATTTTAGATATTCCTTATTTGTAGCTCTGTTTTGCAGTTATAATTATTTTTTTTAACTTTAAAGATAATTACATCATTTGTTTTAGTATAGATATGATTGTTTGTTGTAGCTTTACTCGAATTATTTAATATGGTGTATTCTATTTACACTGTAAACTGTACAATTTTTACCAGTACATAACACTTGAAAAATAAACCGTCGGTGTAAGTTAATGTCAAATCACAGTAATGATTCTATTGCAAGACAAAATGTCGTAGATATTGCTATTGTGGTTACCAAAAATTTCAGTAGTATTCGTAGTTAGTACTCGTATATACCATGCTTTATTTTTCAAAGCTTTTTTTTTTTTTTTTTAATTTTATTTTTAATGATAACAAGTGTTAAATAATCAATAAGGATTCCTATTGCTGTTATGGTAATTTTAGAGCTAATGTATATTATGAAGATTTTGTTGTCTGCAATTTCAGAGTACTAACACTCGTTTAGACCAAGCATCCCTAAAATTGTAGTGAAACTGAACCGAAAAATTACTACTGATCTTTAAATGTTAAGTTGATAGTTTGATATGGAGTTATATTGCTATCAAAATATAAAGGAATCCACAACTGCCTACCACCTCTAGCTTTCATAAGATAAAAAAATAAGGGCTTTATACGTCTCAACCTTTGCGAAAACTAAATGGGAAATAACAGCGTTGTGATACATAACACTTGAAAGTTTTTTTTCTATATTTATCCATTTTTTTTATTTACTTATTATTTTTTTTACTTTTAAGACAAATAAAAAAAAAACTTCTTTTTTTTTTAAGTAAGATTAAGTTGTACAGTACACGTCTAAACCTTTGCAAAAACTAATTGGAAAAAGACAGCGTTGTGATATATAACACTTAAAGGGGTTTTTTTTTTGTATTTATCCATTTATTTCTTATATTATATCTTATTTCTTATATTATATCCATTTTTTCGTATTATACTATATCTTCTTGTTTATTTAAGCCAAGTCAAAAAAAAAAAAATAAATAAATAAATACATAAAAACAACCTCTTTCAAATGATACATTTTGTTTTGTATTACAATCTAAATGTCTAAAAGCCAGTGGTAAAACTGTTGACTCCGATGTAGTTCTTGTTCTATTAATGGATTTTTACGCTCGTAAACGACATTTTACTTCACATTTTCTTTCAAATGTTGCGTTGTTGGTTTTACAGCTTTTATGCAAATAATAAGATGATTTAAGATTTCATGCAAGAAAATTCCGTGCCGTTGTCATAACAGCTCAGAAACCTTAAGCAAAACATTCAAGCATATTTGAATCATTCAAGATTTTTTTTTTTTTTTTTTTGAATTTAGAGACAACAACTAAACCAAATATTTGGGAGTGGAAAAACTTTTGTTAATATATAATTTTATCGCGAAAATGAAAATGATGCCAAATTTGCTACCATGATATTTAGGAACGTTAATGGTACAATTTTAGATTGATATCTTTGAAATGTGAGATTAAAAAGATTACACCGATCAAAATGTTTCTTAAAATGTCCTCTATAAAACAGTAGATATCTTGGCTTTAGAGATATTGACTGTTCAGAGAAGATAACTACGAGCATACCAAAAGACAAAAGTACCGCAGCGCTAGAAGTTTAATTGTAAAAATTGGACTCTTAACCCTCAGTTGTTCTCGAGTAATTGATGCTTCAGACAATTTTAAGGCTATAGATTTTTCATTTAAACAAAATGTACACATTAATGTATCTGGCGTAATATTCTTTTTTTTATGACGGGTTATTTTTTCTTACTGTGAATCACAAAACATTCATTTAACCTCAAGCCAATCTTACACATCTTTAAAGCATATTTTATAGTTAACCTTGGACAAAAAGCGAGAGTATGCTTCCAAAAACGTTCAATTACTTTCTAAAGCTACAATGACCCATAAGACATGTTCTGGTTTTTATTTTTGGTTAATCAATATAGTTCACTGAAACAAAAATAGCAAAATTGCGATTTAGAGGAATCAATAAGCTCTCTTGACAGTCAAGCGAAAATGTTTAATGTTGCACTATATTTGCGGCAGGTCGTCAGTGCCTCTTGAACTCGTGTATTTACTTAATTGTTTCCGTTTCACTCGCCAGAGGTGAATCATTGCGTCTTACGTCTGCTGCAGAAGTATGGACTGTTACGCTGATCGATGGTTTTGTTTGGAGCGAAATGATTGCCTTTACTTTCTTCGGTAGCTTTTGTGCATTTAGTCTCAAAAATGCTTAATACCTTTCCTTTTGCCTACTTTATCGCATCAAAACTAATTGAAAAAAAAAAAAACGAATTTTACTGCATATTCCAAAAATATAATTCAATACAAATTTATTTCATAATTCACTCTAAAAATAGAATAATATTCTTACTAATTCTATAGTAATAAACTGTAAAAACTGCTAATTTTACAGTAATAAACTATAAAATGTTTACTTTTACAGTACTAAGCTAAAAAATTGCTAATTTTACTGCAACAAACTGTAAAATTGCTATTTTTTCAGTTTATTACTGTGTATATTACAGTTTTAAACTGGAAAATTTGCTGCCAGTATTATACTGTTGTTCTTACAGAAAAACACAGCTAAATTTTACGGTTCATTGCCGTAAAATTTTACGGCAATGAACCTTAAAATTTCTGACTTTACCGTACGAAACTGTAACATTACTAGTTTTACAGTTTATTACAGTGAAATTTAACGGTTTTAAATTAGAACCTAGGCTGCCAGTATTAAACTGTAAAAACAACAGTTCATTTTTTTTTTTTTGCAAAACTTATCTTAAACTTGTAAAAAAGTTCTTCATTATATTTTCTTAATACAATACATAAAAAATTATTGCTAGTATTATGATTGTTTATTACCTCTACAAACATTATAGTGTTTGTGAGTTCTGTTTGCGCTACAACTGTGAATATTTTGACTTTTTTGCATTTAAAAAGTTAAAAAATAATAGTAGTATTTATAATATAGTTACACTGTTTGCTCGTATATTATTCAAAATAATAGCAATGGAAACTGAGAAATTCAAAAATTACTTTTGAGTAATGTATTTTTACTCAATGATTTCATTCTTAAAAAAAAGAAAAAAAAGCGCACATTTCAGTTTGAATTATGAACACAAATAAACAAAACTATTATGAACAAAAGCGCACAGTAAAAATAGCAACGTATTTCCTAAACGAAAAGCATTTCTTTGTTCCATTTATGATTCAGAACAAAAGATAATCTTATAAATTCAAATATGTTATTTGTTTGCTTTACAGAAAACTATTTCTTTTTACAATCACGGCTCCTGTTTATTTGTTTTGAAAATATGGTTATTGTTATAGAGCTTTGCAATAATAAAGCAACGAAAAAAATAAACGTATGAATATATTTATATAGATTCATATTGTAAAAGTACTTTGATAATGTTTTTTTTTTATTGTATACATTTTTTAATGTTGTAAGGAGAGGGTTAGAAGTAGAAATAGTTACTGAGTTTCTTTTTCATTTCTTTATAAGAATTACGCATTTGAACAACCTTAGATAGCTCCCGTTTTTTAGTTTTAGACGCGCGATTTTTTCTCCACTTTTTTTAATTTATAAGAAATTCATTCAGGATTGAACATGCATGTATTGACATATAATTCTACAAGACGTTTTGTTAAGTTTAAATTGAATACTGGACTAAAACTGAAGTAACGCAAAACTCAAGTAAATGCAGCATCTTTTTTTATTAACAAAAGTTACAAATCCGTTTCAAAGATTTATGAATTTATTATTTGAAATCTTGTAGTTTTAAATTTTCTTCTGTATTTTTCACTTTGCATGTGTGCAATTGGCGTTGGAACTTCCATATGAGGTATGAACATGTTAATATTCCAAATTTAAAAGTTTGGTAATTGCTGTTAAATGAGTTCTATCAAATGGTAGTAAAATAGGGGAAAATGTCTGTCTGCGTATCTGTGTGTGACCAGTTTTTTGTGGCAGTTCTAAAGTAAAAACTACTGCATGAAATCGAACAAAATTTGGTACACGTAAGTTTCCCCATGATAATTAGTGTCCATTAGATTTGAGCACTAATTCATCTAAGGAGGGAGGATCAATCCGGCCTTTTCTGCTCTTTGGAGTAAATGCTAGATCTTATGAAAGAATTGGCGAAATCAAGCAAATATTGGTCCATAGATACCCCCTATTGAGTACTGGTGCAGATTCAATTTTGGTGTCAATATCTCAAAGGGGGTTGAGAAAGTGAACGTTTTATATCGTTTATTGCTACGAAAATTGAACCACAGGTTAGAATTAACTGGTTCAACTTTGACACTAGTAGCTCTAAGATGATGGTGCAATCAAACGTTTTTTTTATTTTTTTAATTTTATTTATTTATTTTTTTTATTGCAACTGCTGTATCTCAAGAAATATAGCTGCGATTGGAAAGAAATTTAGAATAATAGTAAACCTGCATAATAGTAAGCCTCGATTTGTTTTTAGCGTATATCGCTGCAGGGGGGAAGGACATTAATGAGACTTTTCTGCTTATTTATATCAACGATGTGCAAGATAAATCCCATTAAAATTTCGCTTTCAAGCGTTTTAATTGTTTGCAAAACATCGGAAAACTTTCAATAATTTGAAAGTTTCATTTGTTGCCATCTTATACAACAGATTACAAATAAAATATTTCTAAATAATTTCAGCAAGGTTTTTACAATGATTTTAAATTTTGCTCTTTGATTCTGTTTTTATAGGGGTACTTCGATAGTTGGAAAATTCGAGCTGCCGACATTTTTTGTACGAGTATTATGTTTGGTAATCCATTTTTTATGGTAACCTAATGCACATAAATATGTATCTGCTCTTTTAGTAGAGAAATATTCCCTGCGCAGGCATTAGTGCCAATCATTAACGCTGAAGAATTAAGAGAACCAACTTCCAGTCATCTACATCTTGTTTTCGCGAATATCAAAATTTTATAGTAGCGATCACATAAGTGGTATGCGTTAGATCCAAGAGTTCATACGATAGTTGTAGAAGAAAATGTCTTAATGGCCATAACATACTAATTTTGATTTCCTCAAAGTGTGGGATACAGGTGATATTTTAATGTTACAAACGTCCCTTAAATTAGAAATATGAACATGTATATTTCGTATTGTTAAGTTCTTAAGTATTTTAATGTTAGAATTTAAATTAGAAATTTTCATTTTCTGAATAAAAACAGACGAAATAGACAAATGATAAGTAGTTCAGGTCCTTTTTCTGTTTCTTTTTGTGTGTGGAAAAGAAGGTCTAATTCTGAATAGCAGAAATTTCATACAGTAAATGCTAACATTAATGTATGTCACACACGTTTTAATATTTAATAACTATACGCACACAAAGCATTAAGTTTTGCATTATCTTAAAGAACGATACCGGTGAATCATAACATTTTGAGACAGCCGATTTTGTACGCTAAGTGTCGATTCCCGGTTGTTGCTAGTTGTCTGTGAGGAACATGTTGACGTATTTCAATCTAATGCAATTTAAATATCTTGAAAGAGTATATCAAAATAGTTAACTCCAATACAATGTAAACTACCTTCAAAGAACGTGTTCAAAATTCTCAACGCAATACAACGTGAGCTGTGTTGAATAAATATGTAAGTGGAGAATTAAAATGACTTCAACGGCATATGATTAAGATTGCCTCGATAATAAATTATAACAGGAAGATAACTTCTTTTTAAATGCTCCTGAAAAGATTTTGATGTATATGGACCTCATTTACAACAATGTTTGCTTGTGTCTATTTCCTTTATGAGCCATTAAGCCGCTTGGTTCAAAGGAGCTGCAGCTCTTTAAAAGTATTACATCCTTTTCTTCACACACAAATAGATGCTCCCTACATCTCTTAGCAAATGGCGCCATTCGGCATAACACATCATTGCAACGTCAAATTGTCATGCCATTTTAGTTTATAGTCATAAATAATTATCTTTTACATAATCATCTCGTAATGTTTCGTAATTTTTGGAGATAAAATAATCGTATTCAGAGAATAAGGTACAAACGGGATATTTTCAAACTTTACTTCTTCATAATTCTGTTCTGGCCGTTAGGGAATGAGTTACTCAGATAGCTTAGGGACTATGATGTTAAAAGATTTAATGATCGCGTCCTATGAAAGGAGTCATTTACGAGAAAGCAAGCATGGGATTTAATGTCAAATGCTGATTTGATGGCTCAGTATAAACGAGAAAAGACTTGATGGTAAAATTGTTGAGTTTACCTTCCTAATTTGTCTCATAGGACTAATAATATTTTTAGTTTAGTATACCTTAATATGAAATGAAACATAAACTAAGAGGATAGATTTAGGTATTCATTTTGTTATGGCGGTACAAATTCTAGTTTTTAAACATAAGCAGATACATTAATTTTGGGGAAAATGTTCGTTTTGTTTAGCAGTTGTGGCAGGTCTTTAATTTTTGTGACGCCAATAAATTATTATTAACATATTATTTATCAGTGACATCCTAGAGAGTTTAGTATATTGTCAAGAAACCTTTTTTTTCTTAATTTTCTTGCATAGGACTACTGAACCAATGGACAGTTTTTTTTTGTTTGATAAACACCATCAAAACCGTAAGTATTCAAATTTTAACATGTTGAGTGAAAAAAAAATGTTTGCTGTACAAATAATAATAATAATAATAATAATAATAATAATTAAACAAAATACAACAAAGGTCTTTGTCTCGAATTTTACTGGCTGTGATTCAAGGTAAAAAATGCTTTACAGATCAGTCGAGGAAAAGCTTTTGGTGATTTTTCACTTAATTAAATCATAAACCCATCAAGAATTACTTTTATTAACCAAAAGAGGCATTGCAGTAGTTTTTAAAACCATCCTTTAACATATCCTGACGGTACTCGAAATTATCACAATAATCAAGCACCTATATATTCTTACGAATTCCTTCTCGACATGACTCAGAAGGAAACTAAATTTGCAGCTTTAAAATCAGGCGGAAAGTTGTAGCATAGCTAAGAAATATTTTGCTTTATACTCCAGAAATTTGGAGTCTAAATCTAAACGCAATTCGCAACTTTCTAAACTTTTGCAGTATAATTCATATAGGTGTGTTTTTAGTATAGTCATTTTAACGGTGTATTATCATCATTTTGATAATATTGTAAAAACAAAAATATACTATACTTTTACAGGTAAGCATTCTTTGTACCTTATTTAAAGATTTTCAAAATTATATTCTACCACAGTCATTCCTATAAGTATCAGTTGCATACCATCTAGAACCACTAAAACACTCAATAATATATACTTTTTTCTTTCTTAGTTATTCTGCACCGAAATTTATCTAATGATGCAAAAGTCAAAATCAATAGATCCTAGTAAATTCATTCAAGAACCAAAGGGTTAAACAGTCATGCCTATATCATGCTAAATCGAGAAAGAACATAATTTTGTTAGGCATCTCCAAGTTTAATTCTTTAATTGACGGTCTTGGGACATTAATTGTACAGATAATTAGTATTTTCAGTGAACTTGATACTTAAAGCAGCTTTTCACATTAAAAGATGTGATCTAAAAGCAAGAGGAACATTTTATTGAGTGAAAGGAGATTTTTTGGAGCTTCTAATTTAACTATAACTTTAGCTACAACTGCTGTTATAGTGTGTCCAACAAATGACTCTCTAAATCAAAATTTGAATGTCTCGAAAACAAATGAGATTTTCGGAATGAAACAAGGGTATTTTTATTATGAAATTCGTAAAAGGCATGCGCAAACTTTTGGAAAAATTAAAGAAGGTTTAACAGGTGGTGCTGCCTGCTGTAATTATAACACGAGAACCTATATATAGCGTTGCGAAAGCTATAGTGATTATTTATAACATTAAAACGCGAAAGAAGGTTTAAACAAACTATCCTGTTGAACAACAAGTGTAGTTTTTCACAGGAATTTCACAGGTGAGGCCACAGTACTACGGCAACCGTGAAAAAATTTCAAAGGTAGCATATGTATGGGACTGTTGGCTAACCTTTGAAATTCCAGTACCAGATATACTTGTTGTTCAATAGTTTTGTTTGTTTTAACCTCCTTTCACGTTTCAAAGCTAGAAATGATCATTCAGCCTTCACAACACTATGTGTAGGTATTCGTATTGCAATAACAACGTGCAGTGCCTCCTATTGGGCACTTTTTAAACTAATTTTTCAAAATTCTGAGCATGATCTTTACGGCTTTCACAAGAAACTTACCGTTTATTTCATTCCGAAATCGTCATTTTTTTACGAGATGTTCGGTTTTGAAATCAGGGAGTCATTTGCTTTACACCTTGTAGCATATAACCTAGGACCTTGTCTCTATATAAATTTATTTTTTCTCGCTCATTAACTATGAATTGCTTGTCACACGGTAATCTGATCAAGAGTTTTGATTTTATATACTGCTTTCTATCTATGTTTTATTAAATTATTTTCCAGCAAACTTTTTAGCACCCATTCTGAGGCAATGCTAGCAGTACAGAGTTTTACTAATGTTAACAAACTGAAATTCACTTGGTATTTGATTTCCTCTTACATATTAAATACAAGTCACGAAAAACGGTACGCATTCCGTAAAATTTTCACATTTTGCCTGACTTTTGAAATACCGAGGTGTCAATATGACACCACTTGAAGCTCTAGTGGTTAGAAAAAAAGAATGGGTTATACTGTTTGGAGGAAAAAAAAAACTTCACAAACTTGCTTCTCAAACAGACGTTTCAAACTTGGAATCGTTTGGTTCAATGGTGTGCGTACATTTTATTAACAATCACAAATGATGAATTTAGTTTTGTTTTATTGCAAAACTAAACCGGTAGTTGGGGAATTTTGCATAAATTTAAATATAGAGCTATTTTGGCTGTTTTTTTCTTAAATGGAAAAAAATTATAAAATTAAAAAAATAATAATTATAATGTTGAAAAGTGTGCTCTTTCATAATTAACACATTATCATGAATGTAATCAGATAAGAAATCATTAAACTACTTAAGCTTGTTGCAAAACATGTATTAAATTAAAATATAATTCCTATTTTTATAGTATCTATTTAAAATTACTTATTTTCTAGAAAGTAAATATGTTGACATAGAATTTCACACATTACAAATAAATACGACAAATCACCAATATCATTATTTTTTTTTTAATTTAAGTTAAGGTATGTTTAAAGAAATAATAACACCGAAAACTTTCATCTTATGTGATTTTCGTAGAATTGAAATAAAAATACTCACATTCAAAAATTTCAAACATAAATATATTCATAGAATACTACTATAGATATTTAATTCGAACTTAATGAGCAATTGAACCTAATTAAACTTAAAATGCTTTGAATAATATTTTTCCATTTCTACTTGGATAAATCAATTTTGAAAATGGTAAAAATGAGCTGCAAAAAATATTTTAAACCTTTGAACACAATTTATCGTAAAAATCTGCAGCAAAGTGTGTGTTGAAATGTATGCATGTTGAGTAGACGTAGATGTAATTAAACTTTAAATGTCCGATTTTTCAAATTTTTATCACTTGAGATGTAGCCACTAAGGCTCTATTCATCAATAAAGAAAATCTAATATGATGCATTGATTTGGAAACATTTTTAATGATAAATGCACTTTGCTACTACCTTTTATTTTCTTTCCATGAGTTTAATTTTTAGAAATTCTACGTTCAAGAATTACAACCATACTAATTTTGCATTTCTATTAAACAATTTCTCGGAAATACTTCAAACACTTTTAATTATAAGCACTTCTCCAAATAAAAATAGTGCCAATAAATACAGGAAATAAATAATCGATGTTTCAAAGTTGAAATTTCAATTTTTGAGAAATCTTTTGAATGACTAAAAAGTTCATTAAATCTTCAAATGAACTTCAGTTAAAATACGATTGTTTGAAAGTATAGAGAATAAATTTTATTTTTGAGTAGAGACATTCTATTTGAATAGACGTATGAACTGTTGTATATTACAGCAAACTAAGACTCTTAATATGTTAGATTTATGTTTTAGATCATGGACTCTCATACAATTATCTTTTGCAGATTTCCATAACAAAATTAATATTATAAGCTTTGGTGCCTTTTTTGAGAACCGTCCCTTACTGAGCAAGAAATGAATGTTTCTTTAAGGGTACTGTTTCCTAAAAATATTTAAACGTAGTTTCCATTAAATAAATGAGTGTACTATCTTCATAAAAGTCAAGAAATGATACATAACTGAAACGCCTTAGTACGGTATTTTCTGCAACATTTGATACATTTTGTACCGTAGAATTCCACCAGAAGTATCTTAATATTGTAAACAATCTTGAAGAAGTAAATAGTGACTGAATTTGTTTGGTCGTTTGGAAATTGCATACGTGATTTTTTTTCTTTCTTTTCATGCTTTAACGCTAGCAATTTTCTTTTTTATAACATTGCCAAACATTGTTTCTATCCCATACGTTCTATCATTAATGTGTAGTGTATCATGGTGCTGATCTAGATTACTGAAAGTTAAATTCACAACAACTTTTTAAGACGATGTGGCATCAATGCAAGTGAAGTTTTTATAGAATGTTGCAATGCACAAATTTATTATTTCAAAGTGTTATGTAACTTTTTTTTCAGATTCTTCAGATACAAAAACACGTGTATTGTATATTCCTGTCTTAGCCCTGACTTATGAGTGATAACTTACTGTTTAATGGTTATTTATAGCTCAATGGTAGCATTCAAATTGGAAAGGAATATTTCGCCCGTTATATGCAATTTTAAAAACTTTAAAAAAAATAAATATGGATATTTTAATGACAGTTTGAATAATGGGAAGCAAATATCTCGTTTTTGAAGTTAAAACATTATGTCTCCCTTGTCTTTGTATTCATGCGTTAAATCACTAATTACCATTTCAACATTACTACTGGGGACACATTTTGTTAACTGAATTGTCGCTCATTGTCTAACTAAATGTTCCTAGCTTTTTTTGGGATTATGAGCTCCAGTTCTATCTTGAAAAAGTAAAACACAAATAAAGCAAAGTATTCTGTTCCTGACTAAAGTTAAACATTCCCTGAATAAAGTGGGCAAAGTAAACGAATGCCGAGTTCGCGTGGCAGGGAAATATTTTAAACGAGTTTATTTGAAACTGCTTCAATGTAATTCAGTTAACTCAAGAACTGTTTTGTAGTAGGTTGTGTTGGGTTTTGAAATTAGAGAGCTTAAGCATATGACGTTGTTTTGCTATATTGGATTACTTCAGTTTCCAAACTTATAAATAAGGGAAAAACATGATATCATAGAGTTAAGCATACAAGCATTTGAAGTGAGTATTTTTTTACTTAGTTCTTCAATGCACTTGAGTAAATGAATTACAAGTTTTGATAGAGCATATTTAGAAATGTTTTGAAAATTCATTTCCCAATTTTATAATACCATTACCCAATACTGGGCTGAAATTAATATTGCTTATAAAATCACAGATTCTTAGTAGTTCATGCTGTTAATAAATTTCAGACCTTATTGTATGGTCACGAGGAAAGCTTTGGATACTTCAATTGTTACATTGCAAAAAAAAACTGTTTTTTACACTATAATACTAGCAGCCGAGGTTTCAGTTTAAAACTGTAAAATGCACAGTAATACGCTGAAAACATGCTAATTGTACAATAAAAAACTGTAAAGCTACTAATTTTAGTTTTTTATAGTGCATTTTACAGTTTTAAACTTTAACTACAGTATTATACTGTAAAAACAACATATTTTTTTTCGCAGTGCAAATTAAAAACATCTATGTAACCGTAGAGAGCAATTTGTAATTGAAACAATTGTATTACGCTACTTCAATGTATACAAACTAAAGACCAAATAATACTATCAAAATAAAAATGTGCCAATGCTAAAATGGACGCTGAGATCAGCAACAGAAAATGAAAGTACATCAATGACCGTTGAATGCAGTCTATTACTTCTGCCATGGACTAACAACAAGGAAGGAGGCTTTTATGGTAATATGTTACACGTGTTTTATAGCAGTTCTTTATAAAGCACTTATAATATTTTATGTAACGAAAGAACATACATTGAAATCTGTTGTTGCTGTTAATGCACAGTAATCTATATGTTTTTGGTATATGTTTTTAGGAATGTACATGGTGTATATTATTGCTTTAAAACTAAGACTTTAGAATAATTTAAACATACTTCAAAAAATCATAAAAAGAGTTAAGGGGGTTACAGTACCTCAAAAATGACCAAAAGACCAAAAAATTTTTTATTGCTTAATTCAAAAGTAAAAGTTATTTAAAATACTCAGAAACATAGCATTGTTCTAGCTAAATTATTTAAAAAGTTATGAGTGACTTTAGGGCATGCATGCTATGTGTTTTAATGGAAAAGTCAAACTTTAAAGTGCTTTTTCTCGGTGATCAGTTTTTAGTGTTTCTATGTTACTGGAAATGCTAAGGAATTTTTTCTATTAAAGATATAACTTTAAAGCAATATTTTTTGCACTCATGATAATATTTTTAACAAAACTGTGCATTGAATAAGCGTTTTATAAATTACAAAAATTTTTTGAGTTTGTTAAACCTCGAAGAACAAAATTTTCTAAGAATTTTTTACATAAAAGGTCACAAAATATTTTCTAATCAAAATATAAGAAAATGAATGCACATATTTGTTGAGGTAATCCTTGTGATCATTCCGCAAAAAGAAATTTTGAAATTAGTGCAGAAATAAAAAAACCTTAGGGTTTTTAAAAAATTGAAAATTTCTTACATTTTTCAAATTTTCAAAAAAAGTTTCCAAAATTTTTAATGTTTGAAAATAAATTATTGATTGTTAAACAAGTGCAGAAACAAATTTTTCAAATAATTTACTTTTTCACTTAAATTAAAGAAATTTGTTAGAAAGGTACTGTAACCCCTAATATCCTATAGTAAATAAACCATTAGCAATATTTACAAATATTTTAATCATGTACCACTGATAATTAAAGTGTGCAGGTATTTTGTTGAGCATTTGATCAATAAAAATGCAAGGATTACTTCAATACGAAATGATAAGAACTATTCTTTGAAAACATAATTATCGGTGTCTGCTGTCTTGTTATTGCCCACCTGTGAAACAAATGTGCAATTCCATTCATAAACTAATGATTCAATCATCTCGCAGACTTAATATTAAATATTTAAGTTAAATATTTAGTTTGTGTTATTTAAAAGAAATTGATTAAATGAATTTTTAAAGAGCATTCTCCTTTTAAAATGCACTGTATAAATTTAAAAATGCTTATATTTTAGAAAGCTCTACAAGCTATTTTATACTATGTCAGAAGAGCGAGAACCGCGTCATGACTTTAATAGTTTTCTTGCATTCTGAAAAAATAAATTCAAGTGTTCATTATTTAAATTAAATGCTCAAATAAGACATTTCTTGAGCACATTACTCAAATCAAAAACAAGTTACATACTAACGTTAACCTTATGAATTATTAACTGAAGCCTAGAACTTCTTGGAAAAAAAGGTGCCTTAATTCATAATTTAGTTTCAGCTACATTTACTTAAATTATTAACTTTTATGATAATATACACTACCTAAAACTCCTTAATAAGCTTTACATTTTTAGCCTACTTTCCGGTTAAAAACAAAAGAAAGACGAAAAAAGGATTAAAAGTAGCTTAATGCATTATAAAAATATCGCCAAGTCCAAAAAATATCGTCAAGTTAAAAAAATAAAAAGGTAAAATGAACATCGAAAAATTAAAAATTTAAAAGTAGGGTATTGAGATGGGGAATTTGTGTGTGTGTCGGTCGGTCGGTCGGTCTGTCTGTCCCCCCCCCCTAATAACTTTTGAATGAGCATTCCGATTTGGACAAACTTTTTTTTGTTGGAAAGATCTCGGCGAGTACAGCTCATTCCCATATTTTATTTTTTGATTTGAACACTTTTTGGTTCAACTTTGAACCGTTCAAACAACCTGTCCCGCGATGCTAACTTTTGAGTGAACAGTCCGATTTGAACAAACTTTTTTTTGTTCGAAAGATCTTATCAAGGATACTTCATTCCCGTATTTACATTTCCGATTTGAACAATTTTTCGTTCAACATTGAACCGCTCAAGCAAGCTGTCACCCCTAATAACTTTTGAGTGAACAGTCCGATTTAAATAAAAAAAAAAAATTGTTCGAAGGATCTCAGCAAGGATACTTCATTACCGTGTTTAAATTTTCAATTTGAACATTTTTTTTCGTTCAACATTGAACCGTTCAAGCAACCTTTCCCCACCTAATAATTTCTGAGTGAACCATCCGAATGGAATAAACTTTTTTTGCTGGAAAGATCTCGGCGAGTACAGCTCATTCCCATATTTCGCTTTTCGATTTGAAAATTTTTTGGTTCAACTTTGAACCGTTCAAACAACCTGTCCCGCGATGCTAACTTTTGAGTGAACAATCCAATTGGAACAAACTTTTTTTTGTTCGAAAGATCTTATCAAGGATACTTCATTCCCGTATTTACATTTCCGATTTGAACAATTTTTCGTTCAACATTGAACCGCTCAAGCCAGCTGTCACCCCTAATAACTTTTGAGTGAACAGTCCGATTTAAATAAACTTTTTTTTTGTTCGAAGGATCTCCGCAAGGATACTTCATTACCGTATTTAAATTTTCAATTTGAACATTTTTTCGTTCAACATTGAACCGTTCAAGCAACCTTTCCCCACCTAATAACTTCTGAGTGAACCATCCGAATGGAATAAACTTTTTTTTGTTTGAAAGATCTCTGAGAGGCTCATTCCCATATTTCGCTTTTTGATTTGAACCATTTTTTGTTCAATATTGAACCGTTCAGAAAAAAAAAATTAACATTAGCGCTTACGGGGAATTTAAGTTGAATGTTGATCCTGAACTTAAAGTCGGATTTCCTTCAAACTAACTTTGTAAGAAAATGGTTTTGATAAATAATGTTTGTAAAGTACTTTTCTGAATAACTGACTCTGATTCCGACTCCAACTCCGCAAAAAAAAAAAAAAGGCGGAAATGCAGGCTCAGAAAAAAAAATAACTGAATGTGCAGACGATTTTTTGTTTATTATTATTATTATTATTATTTTTAGCAGACGATTTTTTTTTGTAACAAAAATGTTTCATTCACGAGAGCATTTTATTCTTTATTTATATTTAACAACTGGCAACGGATTAAAAGTGAAATTCGAGACATTTTATCAACAGACGAGTTTTTTTTTTTCTTTTTTTTTCTTTCTTTGATAAAATGTGTTTTGATGTACTTTGTACTTTGAATTATTTTTTTTTTTGAAAACAATTGAAGAATTTTTCTACGGAACAACTGTAACAGTTACATTCTTTAAAAGGTGCGACAAAACGTTATTTATTCGTTTATTTACTTTTTACGTGTCTATTTCATCTGATGAGAGAGGTATATTTTGCTTTTAGAAATCAGCTTTAAGTGCTAAAAATGTATGTTTGACATAATTTTTAGTCTCGGATAATCAAGAGAATAATGATCAGATGCTAGAATGCCGATGTCGATGTACGGGAAAGTAGGCTCGTTTAGCTCTTGACAGAACTTCTTGTTCCTTTAATGTTACCGCACCTCCGTATGCTAATGAACTATTCACAAACATAAGGTTGAACTGAAATTCATACAATTACAATATTTTTCCTGAGAAATTATAAAATATCTATTTTTTTTTTTACTCTTTAATGTGACTTTTTTAGTTTATATCATGAAATCCTAGTAACTCCATTTTAAAACTGATTCATGGCAGTTTAAAAAGATAAGTAAAATGTATAGGATTTAAATTATTTGCTTTCGCATAAATTCCCATAAATTGTCAACTCTTCCCTATTATTCAACTCAAAATATTCCAAAACTATAAAACTAAATTCCTCATTCATCTCAAGGATTAAGGTGGCATATGCTGACACATATTCTTTTAAGAAAAGGATAAAATAGCACAGTTTTTTTCCTTGACGAAAGGAATTCAACATCTATCGATGTGGATGACCATCGATTACAGCATTTCATCGAATCAATCATCTTTGGGCGATCGGCGGAAGCTATAATAAGCGTCAGACAATTGCTGCACTTTCAGGAAAAAGATATCTCCTTTCTGAAATATTGCTGGGCTTTTATTCGATGATTTTTATCGTTTTTTCTCTGTCCCTGGCCAAAAGAAGGATGGGTTTTGGTTTTAAAGTTTAGATTTTTTCGCTGCCTTCTGAGCTTCATGCTCGATTGGTAAGATTTGTGAGTAAAGTTATGAAATACGTTTCATACGAAATGTGCTTGAAATATGTTGTGAGAATTTGGTTCAAGAATATAAACTCGCACAACAGTTGATCTGTGTTTCCAACAATATATATGAAAAGAAGAAATTACAGCTATGTAGAGTAGTTAAACTGAGTGTCAGTGTTTAAATGCCACAGCAAGTAAGTAAATTATAGATAAAACTGGGTGGTGAGTTTTTTTCCTCCATCTAAAGGAAGAAACAAAAAAACAAAACAAATTAAATTGTTGAAAAAATTAAAAACTAGACTTTTTAGATGGTGACAATGGGTGTGTTTGTTTGTCTGTCTATAACTCACCCCCCCCCCCTCTCTAATAACTTTGAAGAAAGTTTATAAACATTTGCTGACCGTTTCCGCTCGACAGCGGCTATTTAAATATAAATGTTTTTTTTTTTTTTGCAAACGATCAATTTTCAAAAATACCACTAATCTGAATAGTTCTTTTTTTGGCGTTAAAAAAAAAAAAAACTACGTTGAGCCTGACACTGATTTGAATTTGGAGGTTTCAATATTTTTCTCAGTCGCAAACTGCGATGGGAAACTACTCGGTGCGCGGAAGGGGGAGAAGAAATTAGCATCAGTCGTCATTAACCTCCTTAGGATGCTATCAAAATATACGATTAATACGGCCAATTTGCACCCGTACGCTTTTGATAAACACAATATTTACCCAAAGTATTTTCATTTCCTATAAATCTTAAGTGAAGTGAGTAAGTAACTTGAAAAAAAAAATATTGAGATAACATTTTGCGCCTTAAGTTCCTCTATGTAGGTGATTTTCTGAAAAAACGTTATTCTTTCCAACTTGGATTAGAGTCCACCGAAGGAACATTCATTCAAAAATAATATTTGCTGGACCACATGGTATGATAGAATCCACAACATTCGCGTTACTATCGGGACGCTTTAACCGATTGAGCTATTGTACCTTTCTCGTGATACGTTATTCATTAAAACAATGCTTACTTAAAAAAAATCGAAAAATCGCCATCCTGTTAACTATGTATTTATTATTCGTAGATATATGCGCTCTTTTTTAATGATGCTTTACTGATGACGTTTTATGAATTATTATTGATAACGTTATGGCATTTCCACAAAAAAGACCTGTATAAGCATATTTTTTTAAATTATATTCTTCAATTTACTTTCGTTGCATTATGCACTTAATCGAAGACAAAATATCTTAGTTTAAGGTGTTATCTATGCAGAACTTACTAACAGTTCACATTCACTGAAAAATTAAATTAAAAATTTGAGATACTAAACTTGATACAAATTTTGTTTTCTTTTTTTTTTCAATACAGATATAGATACAAAAGGAGTGCAGTTGATTAAAAGTAAGTACAATAAATACTGATAAAATTCCTTAAAAGAAATAATGCGAACGATATCAGTCCCTTTTTCATGTCAATTAATGTATAAAAATAACTTTTTTATCAGTTTAATATTTTTTAACCTTAAAAATATATCTTAAAAATGAGCAAAAGTAATAATCTAAACCATCTTGAATTTCAACTGCAACTTCTATCTCAATTGAGCTTAATACACAACAAGTATTCTTCAAATACTCCTTTCGTTGCAAGTATCTTCTTTTATAGAAGTCCAGTCCATTCGGAAGAATGTCTTATTCTAAAGTTGAAAATATATATTAAGGCAAATGCGATAGGAAATTGGTTAGAAAGGAAACGAATCGTGATTTGCATTTTCATTGTAATTTCTTTTCCTTTAGAGATGTTACAGAGCAATTAAGCACATTCAGAAAGTTAATGCTGAAAGAATTCGGAACACTAGAAATGGATTCTCTATTTAATCGCTTCCAAATGAGCTCACATTATATGAAACATTCTTTTCACATTATGTGCGCAATCAAGCTTAATAAAGAAATGTAGAGAATTGGAATAAATGAGAATGCAAATCGATCAATTTCGTATTTAGACCACGATAGTACTCTATCGTGGGTGAATGAAGGACTGAACGTCTTATTTTATAGTATTCTGTATTCTGTCTACTTTTCTATCAAACGAGCAATAAAGGGGGCGGGGTAGGGTTCTTTAACCCCGTAACGTAGAAATTAAATGGAGCTTGAAAAGATCGAAGAATGCCGTTTAATTTCGCTCAACTGAACGGTTACATAAATCTGAGTTAGAGTACATATTAGTTTTGAATTTTTATTATGTAATCTTACTTAATACAGGACAGCGTTCATGCATAGAAGAGCGCTTAAAGAGTCACGCTTGTCAATGTCTACAGTGGCTCATAAAAGGAAAGTCTAGTCAGATTCGTGATGTCAAAGGGTTAAAGAAGGTTTGATGTTTGGCCACATTATCTTACGCAAACAAAAAGACCAACACAAATACGTAACTAGATAAGTAATAATAATGATGAACTGTTTTAAAGAGTAGATTTTTAAGTTTAAGAAAAGGTTGTTCCTTGGGTCTGTTCATTTGTATGTTGTATTGCAATGATTTTGAAATGAAAGGTGCAATTCGACTCTTTTTTTTCACTGGAAAATCTTAAGAACCCGGCAATCTCATTCCTGTATTTTGTTTTAAACTTGAATATTTTCTTTGAACGGATTAAAAAAAAGTCGGTAATGTAATTAAACACGGGAGAATTTGGAGCATACATTAATCTCGAACTAAAAGCTAGATTTGCTTTTAATATACACAGGGTTTGAGTGCCCCAATCGACGACGAATGATCACCTAAAATTTCTTGATTTTTTTTGTATGTTATGTGTCATTTCGGATGCTAAGAGAGGTTCTCCGAATAACTCCAAAAGTTCAGCATGCCTCAAACAAGCTACTATCTATTTGCTTGCAGCACAAGTTCTGCAGATTTTTCCTCATGTCAAGCTTATAGATCTGTATTTCATCTGGGCTACCGAAAATCTGTATATTTTCATCACAAAAAGTAACCTTTATTCTTCAGTTTCGATAGTACGTGTGGTGTTTTCCCAATTTTGCAATCTTGATTTTTGTGAATGCTTCTGAAGGTTTTTGCATTTTGATAAATCATACTTCGGTTGTTCAGTTCTAATCTAACTCAAAATTTTCTCTAATTACGAGCCCAACTGTCAAATCAAGTAGTTTTTTTAAGTTATAAAAATTTAACTGGAAGCTTTGAAATCCGTATTCCTCACGAAACATTGTTTTTGGCGGCGTTTTTTATACTTCATTTTGTTTATATTTTTATTATTTACAATTCAAAATTAAACGAGTACATTCTTAAAAAGTTATCTAAACATGATTTGAAAATGAAATAAAACTTATTTATAATAACATTGGTTGCTATTTGTGTATGCCATCAACTTTAATTATAGCAAGTTAAATATCCCAAAATCATTTTTACAGCGTCATCAAAATGTGTGGTCATGTATGAAAAATATTTAGAAATACTCCAAACATTGTCTTCACTTATTATTCGGTTGACTCGCTCTTTAAACTTATTTAAACACACTTGACACTTTGTTGTTCCTTTCCTTTACGAAAATATTTCTAATTTAGGCTCATACAGAGACAACTAATTTATTATGGAAATTCGCTACACCCCTTCTATTAAAACTTTATTCTTTAATTTACTGCCTCACGGATGTTTCTCAATTTTAAATGATTCACTCTGATTGCTAAAAGAAAAGGTACCATGAAAAGTGGAACGAAGAACAAAGAAGTCCGCTTACATTAAACATCGGGAAATAATTATCACTTTCCCAGTCTTACTACAACTCGTTAACTGGTTCCTAGTAATTTCCATGTGTCTCTTCTTTCTTATTTAGCGTATTTAATCGGATGTTTCCACGAGCTTTTCTTCTAGATTGATTTGCATAGCGCAGCAACTCTTATGAAATCGCCAAGAAGACTAAATCGGGGTTAGTGTTAGAGAGGAGTTGATGCGGAAAGTTAATGGAAAATCGATGATACAGTACGGCGGATAAATGAAAGATGTGTTTTAAAAAAAAAAGCGGTGGAGGCTGCAAAAAATTTATTTTTAGATTTCAACTGGAAAAGCGAGATTTAAAGTTTATTTCTTATATACAAAGACTGGCGGTATTTTTCATTTCGGTGAAATTTCTAAGCAGAATGTATTTCGATTTGGTTTCAAGGCGAAAAATAGGATATTCATTCTCAGAAGCAAGATATTTTGAAAGAATCCCAATTATATCTTTCGAGGAAAATTTTGTAAGTTTCTTTGAGCTGGTGGTTTATTTTATCAAAGCTGATATTTCTAAAATAGTATTATTTGAAACATATAGACCTTATTTCTTTTGATTACATTAAAAATTTTAATTATTGGTCCCAATTACCTCAGGTGCAATCCTAAAGTTGTAGAAAATCAAAAACTACGCATCTCCTCAGTGCATATTCTAGAAAAAAAAACATGATATTCCACTATTTAAATTTCTTTAACGTTTTAAGGTAGATGACTTAAAATTAAATAGACCTATGTCAAATGATGAACCTGTCATGTTGAAACTTTTCGAAAAAATCACATTTCTTGATGGTTAGTGTATGAAAATGAATCACTTATTAACATGTACCTATTGGAGTATTTTAAGATTGGTCTGAAAATGACCCATTAAAATTTTTTTTGAATCAAAATATGCCTTTTTTTCATATTATATCTCAAAGATTTTATCGTAAATAATTTTATAATATTTACGATAAACGACGATTGTTATATAAAGTACTGAAATTAGAAAAAAAAGTTTACCAAAAGTTAAGTGATCCAAATTTACAAAAAAAAAAAAAAAAAAAAAAAAAAAAAACTTTCTCCACCCATGTAATTTTATTTTGAATCATTCAGAGTGCTAATTCGCATGTAGGTCGTTAATGTATTACAGTGCGATCGATTTCATGCAGTAGTTTTTCTTCATGTGTTAGAAATTTATTGCACTAAAGTAAAACAGACACGAAAAATCGGTCACATGCGTATATGAAGACAGACAGACAGACGGTCAATCTGTATGTATGTGACCGATGCTAAAATTGTCAAAATGGTATCACCATACCTCAAAATGTACTGTTTGAACATTTTGTAATGTTACCATTGATAACGGATGGAACGCAACACAACTTCTTTAGTAAGTTGTTCCAAATTTGAAAAAAAAAAAAAAACTACTAGTTGGAGGAAAGTTTGTGTAATGTTTCACCAAAGCGTTAAAATTACTGGGCCATCATTCAAAGTGCATGTGTTAATATAATCTTCGTTGCATAGCTCCTAAAGTTTTATGAACATAACCAAGATGTGCCTTAACCGGCGGAGTGGTCAAGCGTGTTTGCTTTGAGAGCTCTCTCAAAACGGTAAGTTCATGGTTCGGGGCTTGACCCTATTGTGTGTTAATAACTTAGGAGTTTGTGCAAAGTTGATCAGTAGTGGGAAAGTAAGAATCTGATAAACATTAAATAAAGGAATAAATTAAAGTAATCTTCCATTCCGATGAATTTGCTTTTGCTTTCTTTGGACAGAAAATTCTTGTGCAATTTTACACACA
Organism: Uloborus plumipes; assembly: GCA_038373865.1. Taxonomy (NCBI): domain Eukaryota; kingdom Metazoa; phylum Arthropoda; class Arachnida; order Araneae; family Uloboridae; genus Uloborus; species Uloborus plumipes. The sequence goes on along the minus strand of JAXGGA010000356.1, from coordinate 181,815 downwards.
CAAACACACATAAATTGTTGAAACGTTAAGCTATAGTTACATTTAATGATGTAACCTTCCACAAGTGATGTGTTTCTTAACACTGGATATATCGCTTAAGTAACTCCATAGCAGTAGAGGCACCACTGCTGTCACCCTATTAATGGAGTAAGGTTACACATTTTTTACAGGTTGTGTAAGACCGTCGAAAATCAAAATTCAAAATTTTTTTGGACAAAATTCATTTACCTCTAATGAAGAAAAATAAAACACTTGGAAATATTGAAAATGTGCTGTAAATTCTAATATTTTCACTTTTTAAATACAATTCATCTTTCGCAAAAGGGAAAACTGAGATACAAGCAACTAAGCTATACCATGTTACTACTATTTATTCTGTGAGACTTGCCTCAATGTCATTTGAAATCGAGAAGTAAATGTGTTTTTAATTTTTGATTTTTTTAATATACCAAGCACGGTATAAGAAATATATTCACTGCATTTCTAAAATATTAATAGAATCATTAATGCAGATTCAATTATGCTAACATATTTCGTTAATTATCATGTCTTTAGAACGTACTTCTACATTTCGTTCGTACAATACAAAATCGAATGCAAATTGGATAGAAAATAATGCAGATGGAAAGCTCTTTTTTAATTAAAAATTTTATGGAAAGACAAACCATTTTAATATCATTAAGGGAAAAACTTTTGGAAAAAAAAAGCTTTTTTTCCCCATTCAATCGATATCCGCTACCTGAACAAATTCCCCTCATGTTCTTCAACTAATTACCTTCTTTTTAGTTAAATTCAATTTCATTACGTTTTGCTTCAGTAACCAATAAACATAAGGGTGCATTTATTAATTAATATTTTGTACTTTAATATTTCATTTTGGATTGATTTTTTTTCTAAATCGGTATAAATATTGAAAATGTTATGTCTCAGCACTTTTTTCCGAGTAATTATTATCGATTATTTGCTAGATTTTGTATAGTTTGTTATGTATGTAGTTATTAAAAAATAATGTTGATAGCATTTTTTCTGTATTTCGCAAATGAAAAAATTCTCTTTCATTGATTTTTTCTCTCAATTTTACATTTAAATATCTTTCTGAAAAATATGAAAAAATAATGTAAATAAATAATGAATTTATTAAAGTAAACCATACGCTGTTACAGGGATACACTTTCTTAAGATACTAGTAAATGCATTATTATACTCAAACTAAATCAAGACAGCATTTTAATTTTATTTGTAATTGGAAGAAAATGTTTTTTTAAGAAAGGAGTAAGCTGTAAAGAGTAGTGCAAATTAGTTCCTACTTAAGCCGGTTTACAATTTAAAAATTACTAAACATGCCCAAAGCGCTTATTTGATACCATTTTGAGATAAACAATTTCGAATAAAGAAAGGAAGAATTCGGTGAAGAAAATAGAGTATGAACAGAAAAAAATGTATAATATCTGATCTGTATTATATAATATGCATTATTTTATCTGTACATATTTTGCTTTTTGCATATGTTGATACATATAATAGGAAGCTGTTTATAGTTGTAATTCTACTGTAACATTAATTCTATCTTCTCTAATTTGCGTTTTTTAAAGTTATGAGCTTGCATATTGATGAAAAGGGGCCTAATTTAAGATGATCCATATTAAGCCCTCATTAAATATTACAATTTAATAAAGCATGAAACATGCGGGTAATTGTGAAAATATAAATTTAATGTTGGACGATTGTTTTTGGTTTGTAAAAAGTCCGCAATTGATTTTAGTACGTTTGGAAAGTAAGCTCGTTTAGTTCTTTACACTACTTCTTGCTGGAAACTTATGTGCATTACAGTAAAATTTAATTAATATTCTGTCAAAAGTGGTTATGCCTCAATAAATATGGTTTTAGGACTTACAACTACATGACCTGTCTTCTATTTTACATCTTGAAATAAGAATAATAATTTTTTTTTTAAATTGTATTTTAAATCGATAAGTAGATAAACAATTACAGTACTTTGAAAACCTAATAAAACGTTCGATTTTACTTTATCTGTATGTAAAATTGAAGAAAAAAAGAAAAGAAAAGCTCATTCTCTATAAAGTGTTTACTACATTTTCCTTGAAATATTTCTCATCTTCGTAATTTACCCCAGCTTAATAATAGGTTGTTCTGGATGCATCATTTACTGCATCAAATTTTAATAACTGGGTTACACAAAAATTGGTTTCTCGCAAATTGCTTAATAACCCGACAGTGTTTCTCGTTAGATTAATACTTTTCAAGATTTTATCACTTCCTCCAAGGTATTTTTTTCTCCTCTTTATCGCAGATAATACGGTTTATATTTTATTAAGTGTAGAGTGAAAAGAAAGATAATTTAAGATCACAGATAGAGTACGTTCCAGTAAACGGTGATTAAAAGTTCTGAAATGAGTTGTGGTGTTTAAAAAATGTAAACTCTTGCAGACAGTGTTTCTTTCATAATTTTTCACTCAATTTCTTCTATTAGGCAGATATATCGATACTTGTGAGTGATTGCAATCAGTAAAATGCAATTCAAGTAATGTCTAAACCATTGCACTTCTGCTATTAAGGATGCGAAGAAAATTAAAATACTATACGAATTTCAAGGATAACTAAGCCATTGTTTTCTGAACGTCATAAACCATTGATAAATTCTGCCAGGAAATTGATGAAGTTCTGTCACAAAAAAATATGCAACTTTTTCTTCAAAGTAATAACTGCCAAAATGGGATTTAAATAGCTATTTCTAATTAATAACTTGATACATACTCTCTATAATACATTAACTTAAGGCTCTGGCTGAATATGTAATATTAAAAAATATTACATTTTAACGTGCTTCTGTTAAATTCCAGGCCTGGGGCTATTACAACGAATTAAATAGCAAAAAAAAAAAACTATTAATTCTCAAATTAGTGATTTTCGTCATTCATACACTATTGTTTAGGACGTTCATAAATATGGAAACAAACTTCGTAGTCCTCTGAAAATAGGCTTCGAAGTCTAGCGATTACGTTTTTCTTTGTTATCCATGCCCTGAAATCAATGTCTTTTCATAGTTCAAACGCGTTACTACGCATTTTTATTCGTTAACCACACGTACAGTAGTAGAATAAATTAGACATCCCATACATAATATACATATGTGTGTGGGTTAATGTATGTACTATTTTGACATACTGTCGATCCCGCTTAATAGAAAAGCCATTTTGCCACGAAGAAATATTTTTATAGGCGGGATATTCCATTATCTAGAATCAAAATAATACATTTCATCGGTTCGGTATACCGAAAATGTATTATATTAAGCGGGATATTCTTTTAACAGATATTCTAATAGGCGGGCTCGACTGTACTCAAAAAATTTGAAAAACGTTTAAATCTTTTCATGCTGCCATTTTTATTTTTAGTATTTCAATTAAAATATCCTAACATTGTTTAAGCCATTTGTATTTCTATTAAGAGCAATATCGGTACAATTTTTAATTATCCTTATCGCTCTTGGGTAGTTAACGATAAGAAGCAAATACGTTTTTATCAATTTTCCCACAACTCATAGAAATAACACCATCAGGTAAATCATTAGTATATCCGAAACTAATTAAAAGTGTTCCGAGTTTTAAGCATTTTCTTCGTCTCAATTTGCATTTCTTGGAACCTAAATGACCATACAGCCTGGGGCGAAAAGTTAATGAAAAATCAATGTCTAGACGTGCTAGGGCCTAACGGTTACTATAACGCATTTACCTATACCTAGATGTAATTTATTTGTGCCCATTTAGCTGCTGCAATTACCGGGAGCCAATGATTCTGAGGTCATTGGTAGGTGTGATAAAATTGGCCACATCTTAAGGTAAGATGTCAAGAGGCGTAAGGATATTATGAATTTATTTTAATAAATGAAGAGATGAATTGTTTATGAAAGGTATTAAAGAGGATTTTTGAATGTAAAACATTAACGGCGTGCATTTGTTTGCAAAATTTAGGGGATTACGTGTCATTTCTGTAAAATGATATCTGTGTACAAAAATACACATGCGTGAAATAAATTAACAAAAAAAAAAAAACTTTAATAACTTGATATAATATATCTCATACATTATTTCTATAAAATGTTTTCCTGTTATCACCAGGAAACTCCTATATTTCTTTATCAAAGGTCATGATTGACCTCTCCTTTGGAGTCGTGCCGCTGTTGGTTAAAGTATACCCACTGTCTGAAAATAGTTTTTTTTGGTGCCAAAAAACCTTTTTTCTTCTGACTTTATTACACATTACTTAAAGGAATGTTATCCTAATTCTGAGTTGTAGTGGCACGATTGGATAGTGTTGCGACAGAAACATGAAACTCGTGGGTTCAATCCTGCTATGGGTTTCGTTGCTGATGAATGATTTTTGGCAGACTTTTTTTTTTTTTTTTTTTGAATTTTGGTCTTAATTTCAACGAATTCGCTATCTAAACCCATCGTCGGATTTTTGCGTAAAAAAAATCAGAAAAGAAAATGTTCATGAACTACCATACTTTTTACAATATTATTTTCTGCCATGCTTTTCATATGCAACAGTAAACGATGTTTAACTCATTTCAGCTGAAAAAGCTTTGAGAAATGTATTTGAAACTTGCCAAAAATTTTAAAGTTAAATAAAATGATGCAATTTTATTGATTTTGAAATTAAATTACGTCTTTTAATTGCATGAAGTTTTTTTTTTTATGCGAAGCAAGGCGAGAATTTTTCACCAACAAAGAGAATTTGCAGAAGAAAATACTAAAGTAAATTTGCTTTCATTTCACAGAAAAAAAAATATAAGCACAAAAATCGAGTTAAATTAAATAAAACGAAAATTAAGGAACTTTGAATACATTACCTTAGTGCCGTGATTAATGCTGTGCCGTATATGCATAAAGTCTGAAAACGATGAATGCATGGAATTAATATCGAAACTATGCAAAGCTTACTTTAAAAATGAGCATCCGACGGCAAGGCAAAAATACGAAATAGTCCCAGCGCAAGGAGAGAAATTGGTTTTAAAATTCAGATTACTCCTTTACCACAAACGTTATGACTCATTTATCTCCTCAGGTGGTGTTCAAGTATAATTCAGTCGGTCCTTCCAATTTAATTAAAACGAGCTGAAATGAAAATATTTCACTTTCTCTCGAGAAAATGTTAGCGAAAATAAATTATTCTCCCCCTCTGCAGATAAGCGTGTTGCAGTTTGTTGATTGTTTTGAGTTCGGTGTGCGGAATTTTCCCTCTGACAGAGCAGGGTTAAAAGATTGAAAATGACATTGGGAGGCAAAGAGAATTAGAATATAATGTTTAGTGAAATGTGACAGAACGGGCCTCGTGTATAAAGTGCCTGGTCTAATGTTAAATCGATGAGTTTGAAGCTTTCGTTTTGTGTTATTGTCATAGTTGGGGATGTTTGTTTAGTAAAAATTGTTTACGAACGAAAACGCATTAGACTAGGGTCCGTGTTTTATTTAATGTTTAAAATATGTGTTTAGTATTTTTGAAACATTAAAAATATGTAAAGTTGCAGTAAACCAAAAACTTTAACCAGGAGAGAAAATTAAGGTTAAAATTAGCTTTCATCATGCTCCGTCAAATCCATTTTACACAAATTAACTTAGCATTTGTATATTTTAAAATAGGGTATTTTGGAGTAAAACATCGTATTGTACAAGAGAACATGAATTACATGTTTCACGCACATGCATGTGCAAAAAATAGTTTGCCATTCAGTTAGAGTGAAGAAACGTGCACATTGGGAACATCCAAAACATTTTTGTTGATTACCCACAGTTTTGTGTTTTTAGGTAATTTATAACTCCGATTGTTCTGGTTACTACCCAAAATCATACCCCAACATTTATTTCTCACCCAAATTTGCCGTACTTTTGATAGAAGAGATGCATTTTATGCAGCAGATGGCTCCATTTATGCTTCTTAGTTCCATAGACTGCAGTTCTAGATGTTATTACTGAGCTTGAGGTACATGTAGCTCCATCTTAGCTTTGGCTTAGGGGCATTAACTTGCTGTTAAGCACCCGAGCTTTGAGCTAAATTTACCAGTTGAGCAGTACCATTGCAACGGTTCCTTGATGGTGTGCTAATTTTACTTTAGCTACCAATTTGTTTGATATTCTTAGCTTTCATAAGATTTCTGCATCCAGCGCGGTTGCTGTCGATTTCAGACTGAGGAGTTCTATTAGGATCTGCTGTCTCTACATGGCTTAACTGAGTTGGCGATGTATTACATGTTTTTACTTACAAGTAGGTCAGATTCACGAACGCAGTGCTGATAAAAAGAAGGAAACAGTCCTTATTTGAAAACTAGAAAAACTAAAGACACAATAGAAACTCAAATTCATCAAGGGCAATGTACAGTATAAAACCCTATAAATTACTATTTAAGGCTTCAAATGAATGTCTAAAGTCTTTCTTAGAAGGATTTAAGTTTTATTTTTCGCCACTATAATCTAACACGCAATTTATTAAAAAAACAAGTGTAACAGGAAGAAAAACTAGAACTTCGACTTATTTTAAATCATATGTTTTAATCTTGTCCAGAAAGGCACTCTCTTTCTTAAGAGTTTCAACTCTTACATTCTTCTGCAAAAATTAATCTCTGAAGCATGAAAATATTAAACTGTTCACCTTTTTTCTGAACGAAATTATTCGCTGGAATTTAATTAATTACTGTAACAAAAAGTTGATTGAAATTTGTATACGTTCTAAAAATAAATTCTGTCATGTAAACCTCTTTTTTTTTTCTTTTGCTACGTAATTAACTTTCTATGTTTTTCACGCTTTAATTTCGTTTCATCATCCATTCCATTAAACTACTTTATTTCATTAAAATGAATTACACGAGTTTTTACTGCTTATAATACAGATGACTTTAGCACACATCGAATCATCAAATTTGTGTTAGCAGAAATATTTAAAATTGTAACAAAACTATTAAATATTTAGGACTTATAAAAGAGAATTGATTTATTCATTTTTTAAACTTTATAAAATTGTTCACGTTTACTTTCAAGCTAAGAAAAATAACGCAAGAAAGAAAACATTTCATAATTTTGTGCATATCCAATATGCATAGATATATAGTTATTTGATAGGAAACAAATACTGAACCCAGTAAATCGCCATGAAAACAGAAATCAAACATTTTTTATAGAGTAATTTGCAATGTCTCTTTTAGCGTTTCCCATAATTTCATTTGTCATACTATCTTTTTTAGAGTTTAATAACTAACTGTGTTAAGCCACAATTAGCTGTTGTAACTATAATGACCATATAGATTATTTTAAGAGTATATTAGTTTTATTTTGTATGTATACAAACTTCATACTTCCGGCATAATTTTAAAGATCTTTTTTCATAACTATTGGGGAAAAGTAAACAAACAACATTTGAAATTTTGCTTGCTTTCCATAAAAAATATATTTAAGAAACATGATTCAATTTTAACCGTTGAGTTAAATTGCAAACTTCTTCTTGCCTTGTTATGGCATGTGCTGCCAGAATACAAAAAAAAAAAAAAACCCTCATATTTAATAATGCACATAAACCTTTTATTATTAGATACATCTGAGCTAATATTTAGAAAAGTGCCAATTTGAGTCCCAAGTGAATTTTCACTAGTATTTCAATAACTAGTTAAAAAATTAATTTTCCCCAGAAAGAAGACAAGTTTTGCTTTCATTTCATCTAATAATATCAGACATTTTTTTTTCTTCAAAAATATTTGTTTTATACATCGAAAATCAGATCGGTAACGTGTCCCCAGTAGCAAAGCTTAGCATGCAAACAGGTCATGCGCACTTTCTAACTTCCCAAAAAACGCACTTGTACAAAAAACGATTCTATTTTTACCCCTTTGTTAATATTTTACTTCATTTTTGTTTTAATCGATTACTGATTTTCTAGGGAATGTGAAATAGGCGTGTCCCTCAGTTCCGCGTCAGAGTGGTAACAATAACTTCCGATCTATATTTAGGCTCCCAAACCCATTTCCAGCACCGATACCACGTGATACTGAGTACCTGGTGAAATGTTTTATCGCATCGTAATTAAAAATTTGCATTTCTGCATCTAAAATTGCAGGTAATATTTTTTAAAGTAATTTATAAAATGTGTGTCATTTGAGTCATCAGATCGGTAACACGCTCTAAAATGCGCAGTTTTTATTATTTTAAAAATTATTTTATATATAAGTATAGTCCTTTATTACAAGTGAAAAAACCACGTGTTTGATTTTGGTTTAGTGCGATCGACTCGGAAATAAAAAAAAAAAAAAACTTTGTCAGTTTGTCAGATCGGTAACAGTCAGAGCGGTAACATTGAAAAACAGCGAATGTGTTACAGAACTAAATCACACGTTTCAGAATTATAAAAAGCAAAAATCATAGGTTTTAGCCATATATATTGAATATTTTTGTTCTTAAAAAATGAAAAGCAATGAGTTTTAGTACAATTGCTTCATTTGTGGTTTGGATGACCTAACAATAGAAGTTAGTAAAATAAGAAAAATTGACGCTGCAGAAACTAAGTCAATTAATTATTATTATTTTATTTATTTATTTATTTATTTTTTTGGTGCTTCAATTTCTCATAACTTCGCTAAATAACTAGATAATAACTAGCATGCTAAATTTGAATTTCTGATCAAGAAATTAAATTTCCTGCAACTAATTAAAGAAAAGCAAGCAGCAGAGTTGTCTGTTGAAAAAGTTGAAGTTGTGTGTTGTTTCAAAACAAAACTAATGTTTTATTAGCTTGGATTTGGTAATCTCATATTTTATTTTATCTAAAAACCTTATCTCGCTCATTTTTATTTCCAAGAAATGCTTTTTTTATAATGAAATTTGATTTTTTAGCCTATATATTTTAATAAAATTATCTTAATTCTGTGTTAAAAATGCAAGGAAATGATATCATATTTAGAGATGTTAACGAAGACTGAAAGCATAAACTCAAATATGTATAATTCATATTAACATCAGATCTGTAACATTCGTCAGATCTGTAACGGCTTAAAAGTGAGTAATCTAAGGAGGGGGTAAATAACTTCCTTGACCTCCCCCTTTTATTTTCTTGCATTTAGACCCAATTTAGACTCAAAATCCAATATTAGTTTTTTTTCTGCAAAAACTTTTTTTTTCAGAAAACTCCAACTTCAAATTGGCCCTTTTCTAATATTGGCTCATCTATGGTTCATATATACTTTGAACTATTTCGTTCAGATGTCTTAATTGGTGCGATTTTTTTTATTTCTGCAGTAAGATTTTCCACCTTGACTACTTGAAATGAAATGTTTCATGTATTTTAAAAGATTGTATGTAACATCTGCTTATATTCATTAGGCGTGCCATATAATAAGAGGTTGTCAATTTAAGTTATTATCTCAATAAATGAGTGAGACATTGAGTTAGGTGTTCCCGATAATATATTGTGCAATGGCTTTGCACGAGTTAGCTATTAGGACATATTTATTAAACTGCTATGCCCACTATCGGTTCCTTAAATCACAAAAAACCAGCATAAGTTCATTAATACGGTCAGATATAGTTGCATGGACAACTGTGAGAGACATTAGTCTCGTAAACTGATGAAAAATGATGGTGTTACTAAAAATCGCCCCCCCCCCCCAAAAAAAAGCAATATTACCAAATAAAACATAGCACTATCAGAGTAATTACTTAGTGCTATGTAAATTTTGAATAGTTTTAGGTAAACAGTACCATCGGCTTGAGTAGTAACTTTGCAAGAAGATGCTATAGAAAATAAGTTAAAGAAACCATATGTCAATGATGACTTAAAATAATAGCATTAGTTTAATAAATTTAATCATTTAAATATTTGTTTCTACTTCTAAACAGTTTTAGGGATTTAAAATTGCTTCGTTGTAATGGAAATTAATTTGCAATGTAATTTAATAGAAAACTTAAAATAACTTAAATTTCTTCAGCAATAATCATCATACACGTTATTCAGCAGAATCCTTAAAATATAATCAATTTTGTGACTGTATTTAACATTAGAATAATTACTAAAATATTCGTATCACAAAGTTAATTGCGATTGTTACATAATTAAAGAATTTACTCACCCGCATTGTAATAATTTTCAAGTGATACAATTAAAATTATGTCATTACATCAGTACTTTTTAAATTGTACGAGTGATTTTGAAGCTTCATTCATTAACAAGTTTGGTTACTGGTTAGTATATTAAAATTAAAGAAAATATAATATAGTATATTAGTATATGAGGGAAGAAGGTCCATTCTTTCTATGCTTGCTGAGGTTTTAGCGCAAACAAGTTCCAGATTACTTTTATGTCCTCATTTTCTTCAGTTTTAGAACTTTCTTCGTGGTTTTCAAAAGTGAGATCAACGCAATACGTATTAAAGACTACAAGGTTTGTTTCCGATAATGCAACACCAGTTAAAATAGTCATGTGTCAGTCAAAAATCTTTAATTCTTACTCTTAGAGCCTTAGAATATGTTTACAGTAAGTTCCAAACCGATTTTATCTCATATTCGACCGTCGGCGTCTGTTCAGAATCATTACTGGATTCTTGAGACTTTGACTCTTTAATTCACATCATTGCCATAGTTTGCGTGTTTCTAGCAGTGGACTATTATTCAAAGTGTCATATTGAGCTGAAGGTAAGATTTCTGGCAATACTGTTTCTAGAGCTTACAGCAAAGGATGAGGGATAGCTCTTTAGATTATGTTAGTTCATTTTAAGACTAAAGGTTTACAGAAAAAAAGCCAAATAAAAAGTGCAGTTATACGCTTTGCTATATATTAATATTCCGTTGTAGTGATTTGATAAACCAACATTTCCCTAAAATAAGATTTTTCAAACAGTATTCTAATGGTAACTAAAACAGGATTTTACAGTTCATTTCCCTCCATTTGTATTTGCTCTAATGAGATTTTACTTTATATGTTTGTAAGAATAAAATTTTCAACCAATTCTACTTTATGACATCTATTTTCATAAAATAAGTTATGAATTGGCAGATTTAAAAAACATACTATTGAATGTTCTGCTGCAATTTTTACAATTTATATACGTTTTTGCTTCACTATAATTCGTCATACAGAAACATTTCTAGTGCAAAAATAATAAAAAAATAAAAAATAAACTTTTTCATTATTATAGTAGTAATGTTTATAAACTTCACATAAAACCCTTGTTCTTCACGTAATGGTAGTTTTTAAGCAGTATACTCAAGTGCAATCAAACTTTCCGTAATTAATTTATTCATTTTATTGACTCAATTTATCCAGTAGCGTATCTCGCATTCTGCTTCGCAGAGAATAAATATTTTTATATATTTTTTTTCTGAAGCTAATTGCCAGTCCCGAAATAGATTTGGCAAACGTAATACAATAAATATATCTTTGCTATAATTTACACTACCTTCCTCGACCACTGATTTTCATCCTTTTATTTAAAAGAAAAAAAAGCTACACAGAAACCTCCCTGATTTATTCGAGTTCTTGATTTAACCGCTTAATTCCAGTAACGAGTCCTTTTAACAAATACGTGACACCCGTCTCGCTGATAACGCTGCGCCGGAACAGATCGCGTTTTATCGCAAGGCTGCATGTCAATTACTCGCATATCTACCTTGATATGCAGATGACAGAACAGCTACTCTCTGCTCTTCATTGTAACGGCAGAATGAATGTGTATCTGCGCCAGATTTGTATTTAGATAGGAGGGAGACTTCGCCTGCAGTTGTGTGGATATCAGACTGCTTCTTCGAATGGCTGGCGAGTTTTGGTATTGCTAAGTTGAAACCATCTAGTGCGTTCAATAACAGAATGGTTGGGGAAGATATGCGTAATGCGTAGCTTGCTCAGACCATTTTGTACTAAATGTAAGCATTCACGGTGCAACTCATTGCAAATTTGTGTAATTTCAAATCGCTTATTTAACGATTCTATTGAAAGTGTGCTAAATAATGTACATTTCAAAACTAACTTCAATATGATTCGATATTTTTTTGCAACTCTACTGAAAACCAAAAAAGGGGGGGGGGGAGAAACAACGTATGCCAACTTGCTTAAATGTGTCTTTTGTCAACGCTTTTTTGAAAGAACCGACCAAGAAAAAAACTTAACACGTTCATATAATCATGGTGACGTCTTTATTTTAAATACGTTAAAAAGTTTTGAAGAAAGCAACATTGATGCCTTCAATAAACATTGTAGCACGGCAGAATGAATGTTTATCTGTGTCATGTTTTAATTAGATAGGAGAGCCTTCTCCGGCAGTTGTGGATATCAGGCTGCTTATTCGAATGGCTGACGAGTTTTGGTATTACTTAGTTAAAACCATCGATTGCGTTCACTAAGAGAATGGTTGAGGAAGATATGTGTATTGCCTAGTTTTCAAGATATTTGTTCTAAATGAAAGTTTTCACATGGCCACTTATAACAAAAATGTGTTGTTTCAAATTGGTAATTTAAGGATTCTATTGAGTTAATGCTAATTTTATTAATTTCTAACTCATAACTTCAATATGTTTTTGTTTAGTTGTCTTGAAAAGCCAAAAAATTGCTCTTTTTGTTAATACTTCCAGTAAATTATTGACTTACAGAAATAACCGTCAGCATTTACTTTAAACATTATCATATAGAAAGATTCTGCTATCTTAATATGTATAAAAAATTTAAAAGCTCCATTGCTACCCTTAGTAAGCATTGTAACTGCAAAATGAATGTGTATCTGCGCCAGATTTGTATTTAAATAGGACAGTCTTCACCTACAGTGGTGGATATCAGATTTTCGTTTCGCTGCTTCTTCGAACGGCTGGTGAGTTTAAATATTACTAAGTTAAACCATCGAGTCCGTTCAATAACAGAATGTTTGGAGAATATATGTGTGTTGTTTAGTTTGTGCAGACTATTTGTACTAAATGCAAGCATTTACCTGCCCGCATATAACATAAATATGTAATTTAAAATTAATCACTAAGCAAATATATTTAACTTTCGCTAAATTATATTAATTTCCAATTGAAAACTTTAATTTAATTTCGGATTTATGTTTGTCAGTTATCTTAAACTACACACTTGCCGTTTTTGGTTATATGTCCAGTAAGTTATTTGCTTCTGCAAAAAAACTGTTAAAGATGAATTTAACTATTCGCAAATACTATGATTTCGCCCCTTGAGATACATAAAAAAATTTAAAAGCACCATTTATATCTTTAATGAAAATTAAAAATTTCCGAATCGATGTGCATCTGCGTCAGATTTGTATTTAGATTGGAGAGTCTTCTTCCGCAGTTGTGGATATCAAGCTTTCGTTTCGCTGCGTCTTCGAATGGTTGGCGAGCTTTTAGTCTAAGGTAAACTACCGGCGTTCAGTAACAGAATGGTTGGAGAAGATATGTGGACTGCTTAGTTTGTGCATACTATTTGTTCCAAATGCAAGTTTTTACGTTGCCGTTTGTAGCATATTTGTGTAGTTTGAAAACGCTCATTTAACAATTCTACTGAAATTATACAAATTTCAAAATTACAACTTAAATTGATTTTAAAATTTTGTTTTTCAATTCTATTGAAACCAAAATATTGCCCTTGTTTTAATTCCCGACAGATAATTGGCTCTTGAAGAGAACCGTTGAGACAGAGATAGAGAATTAATTAATTGACCTCAAGCATTCAAATATAGACGTCGCCATTTCAAACGCAAATAAAGTAAGAAATCTCCATTATTACCTTTAAACATTGCAACCGCGAACAATGTTTATTTTTACCTGGATTTATATTTATATAGCAAAACCTACTTCCGTAGCTGTGGGTATTAATCTTTAGTTTCGCTGCTTTTTCAAGTGGCTGACGAGGTTTAGTATTACAAAGTTAAAATCCCATCGATTTTGTTCAATAACAAAATGGTTGGACAATATTTTCATTTTGCGTTATTTGCAGAACCTTGCTAAATCAGAGCTATTACTAGGCCCGTCATTTAGGGGGGGGGGCAGAGGGGGTCAATTGCCCCCCCCTGACTTTGAGGAATCAATATATTTACACATAAGTGGGCGTGGTTTTTGTTGTTTTCTGGTGAAATTGCATTGTGTTTTTATTATTTGCCCCCCCCCCCCTGGAAAAACTTGAAATCGCGTCTCTGGCTATTACCTGGTCGCTGATAACAAAAATGTTTCATTAGAAATTGCTCTTGTAACAATTCTACATCAAAGCAAAAGCTTAAGTTAAAAGCAAAAGCTTAAAATATTGGGAATAAAGACCAAAATCTGCGTAAAAAATACACACCGGTGCAAATATATTGCTCATACATTAAGTTCAAAACCAAACCTGCAGCACGATTTTATTGCCAGTTACCTTAAAAGACGAAAAAAAAAACTTCTACTTGCTTAAATTTCTAATAGACAATTGGTTGCTAGACAGGACCATTGAAAAAGTGACTTTAGACATTTATATACAGAGTGATTTCGCTATTTGAAAAGCTAAAAGCACCATTGGTTCCTTTAATGGACAAAAGGATCTTAGGTATTGATAAAAGGAACCTCATTATTAATGCTGGTTAATTTCAATGCAATATATTTTAGCGCAAAATGTAAGTTAATACTGCTGACGTCATTAGTCTCCAACTTTCTTTGACGTGTGCCATGCAAAGACAATTAAATGCTCATTAGCTACTGAATATCGATGAGGTTTAAAGCCAATATTTCCCTTCCTCTTTATAGATAGAAGTGTTTATCTGCTATTCTTTTTGATGCGAAAGAGAATTGATGATTCCTTCAAAGTTCAAACAGAATGCAAATATGGAAATGAATTCTGTTGCACGATTACAGAAGGTTTTTCAGGTCATTTGCTTTGCAGCTAAATTTCAATATCTTTTTTTCCAACAATTTTTACGTTTTTAAAATTTTGGGTTAGAGGGATTAATTATTAAAACAAAATCACAGTTTAAAGTATTTTAATTAGGCTGGCTGTTGTATGTAAAAAAGTCCATCAGTTACACATATTCTAAGATTATTTAACTTTAAAGATTGTAACCTATATAACGCAAAACGGAGTGAATTAGTACACTTTTCAACTTAAGTTTCAAAAAAATATTTAAATGATTTTTTTAAATTGATTTTTAATAGGTAAAGGCCTACGTCTTGTTTTGTTATTGATACTAAAAGCAAAACAAAAACGTATTTAGCAATTTTTAGGTAAAAATAAATCTTTTAGAGGTGTTTCGATTTACAACGCTGACAGAGATGCATCGGTACACATGGTAAATTTTTAATTCAACCTTAAATGGTCTAAAAATAGGTAATATTGATGAGGAAGAACATTGAAAGACAGTTTCTATACCATTAAACGTATAATTTGTCAGAAATGGAAAATGATTTTTCATTCTCCCGGTTAAAATTACTTTGCAAATTTCGAGCAACAAACTTTTCATAATATTAACTATACAACTGTCAGAGATAATGGATATTCCCACATTACTAATTATCTATTAGAAAATAGATAAAATATGTAACAGACATAAATAAAATGATAGTTTATATCGTTGTTGCATGGAACTCTATTTTAAATCACGTATTAAGTGCTTTTGGTTTGGAACTGGAACACTTACTTTTTTCCTTTTCTTCACAAAGCAAAACGAGGTTATTTTTCTTTCTTCTTTAAAAGAATAATACATTAATGTCTAAACCACCGATACTTGATTACGCACAATTAAATGGACATCAATAAAAGATGAATAATGGATCATAATTACAAACGTAATAAAATATAAGTGGGGTCCGAAAGTAAAAATCAGGAAAACGTGAATAAAAAAGAAGTACACATTAGAATGAAATCATCTATTGACAAAAACTCAGAGGAAAAACTCAAAGCTGAAAGTATTAAAATATTAATGTCCAAAATTATTAAATATCGTGAGGGTTGGCTTGTGTATTGTATTCTTTAAAAACGTGTTCCTTTATTATTTGAACTATTATTCATTTTTGTCATGATTTTTCATGAAACACAACTGGAATAATAATTGAATGGCACCGAGACACAATTATATTGATTTCTGAAAATCGAAAGAGCTTCTGCTTTCCACCAACTGTTGCTGCCGTAACCCATTCTCTTTTGAGTCAAAAGCTAGCTCCTGTAAGTGACAGGATTCTGCAATCGATTTAACTATTGGTTGAGATGCGTTTCGTAATATCTCGACTACGAATTGAAAAAAAAAAAAACATCAAAAATAAATAAACAGAAAAAAGAAAAGCATCATTGTAAAAAAGGTATGTCGTAACTAAAATATTATTCTTTACTTTGATTTCTCGTTTGTTGGCCGCACTTGTAGCTTTTGGTTTTTACCTGTGCAGGACGTGATGTTAGAAGAAGCGAGGTAAAGGATCGAAATTTTTCTTAGCGTAAGTTGCCCTTTGTTTAACCCTTTTTTTTAGAAATGATGAATTGCTATTAGATTTCTTCTTCGACTTCAGTTGTCGTGAGGTTTATTTAGAAGATAGGACTCGGAGCCTGCCTCAGGTAGGTAGACGGTGTTTCGCTTTCCTAGGGGTCCCCCTACCCCTTATTTTCAGGTGGTGCAGATCCTTGGCCTCCGCTTCTTCTAGTGGGGCCTTCATGTAAGCATTTACTGGTTTATTTATATATTTATCGCGTATTTCATATTCGAAACTTTACTTGAGATACATTTATGTTTTCTTGCATTTTGTATGAAAGTAATTCTTAATGAGTGACTTTTTTTGTTAAATCGGTCTGCCGTAAAATTATACACTAAAAGGTTTGTCAAATTAGCTGAATATAATGAGCTCCAAAGAAAAATATTATTAACTTCTCAAATTAGTTGAAAAAAAAGTATATGAAGTTGAGATAAATTTATAAATTTCAGCTGAGTAGTCATAAAATCTGATTTTTTTCCTTTTCAAATATCAGAGGCATATTTTAACTAAGAAATCAGTTTTTGAACGTTAAAAAAGTATGTTTTGCAGAAGTTGCAGTGTAGATTAATTGAGAAAATATTAATCTGATGCCAGAAAATCGAGGTTGGTACATGAAAAAGTAGATTCGTTTAATTCTACACGTAAACAAGTAAGAAAATAAATCCTTTTGCACATCGTTGCAACTAGTTCGAGCCTTTTAAGAAGCAGCTATTCCGCGTTAGTGTTCTTCAGCAGGTCTGATGTACATAACTTTTGCCACTTGTTTTTGCGTACGAATTAAAACTCTAAGTAGGTCAAAATCATGGCGACTTTAAAACAATATTTAATGATTTGACACCAAAAAAGCACTAAAATATGTATATAAAATCCTACTCTACACAATATTAGACATTAAAAATGCCTCTTGAACAATTCAAATGAATGCATAAACGTTCCAAAAAGAACGTTTGAATTACAAAACTAAATTTCCTACTTAGGAGTTGTTTTTTTTTTTTTTTTTTTTTTTTCAAGTTATTTCTTCTCTATTTATTAATTTAAACGCAGAAACTTGTGCTTGTATACAAGGTGCTCTTAATAAAATCGCATACTTGCTGGGATTCAGTTGAACGTCTAATCGTTTGTGAGTTAATGTCTAATCGTTTAAAAAAAAAAGTTAACGATGTCTGAAAAATTATTTTTAGAAATGGGAAAAAAATGTGGTTTTGAGTTGAAAATAAAATGGTGCCATTTTAATTAATTCTTCAGATATGAGAAAATATATCTAAATGTGAATAGGGTTCTATCACAACTCTTGGTTGCGAAAAACAAAGTTTGAATTAAAGATTTCAAAATACCCTTTCTTATTTTTTTATTATTATGGATTTATTTATTGTTTTATTACAATGCCATTTTTCACCATCACGTAACATGGATATGACCGTTGAAAATTGCAAGATTCAATTAGGTTATAAGTAAAAATCCTTAATAAAATTAAATATTTCTTTTTGAGAACTATTCGATTATGCAAATCAATTAAAAATAAATTATTTGAATTTGCCCAATTTTTACGAATTTAAACAATTTATTGATTTATCCATTTGCCTAGCTAATCTTTAACCAACTAATTTTTATTTTAGCATAATCAGTAAAATATGCTGCTACAATTCTCATTGTATGTTTAAAACCAATAGTCATAATGTAGTTATGTACTTAGTTTTTAGGTAAAAAATGTGTTAATAACAATGTATATAACCGTATAGCACAAACAGACATATATTGCGCTTAAACAAACATAATTACTGCAATGTTTCAAATATGAGACGGGGAGCAGAAATGCTTAGTGAGTTGATATTATTGTATAAAGGAACATGATAGGTTATAATTGCGTTGGTCATTGTATATGTTAGCAAGAGCTATGTGTGTCATGTTAATTTTCGAATTTATGAGATCAGCTGAGCTTTCGAATTAACTGAATTGCCCAGCGTGAAATATATGTATACAATATGATTGTAAGCTTTATGCTTAAGCCGTTATAGTATACCTATGGTATTTTGCAAGAACAATCTAATCTTTTGAAAGTGTTCTTTTATTTAGTTAACTAAATGAAAGAATAATTTAACTTACATGTAGTTTAAAATGAAATTTCGTCACAAAAAAAGTTAATATCACATTTGAAAAAATAAAGTAAAAAAAAACATTCCAGGTAGTTTGGACTTTAAAAACAAAATGAAAAAAAATATATTTATGACATTTATTGTGAATTCAATGAACAAATAAATTTTGAATCAACTGTTTATATACTGCACATTAAGAGAAGAAGGTTTCAATTTCATTTTAGGACTCATGCAGGGACATTTTGTACTACCTAAATATATAAAATTGCAAGAAATAGAAAAAGTATTTTTCAAAACCAATAATATAGGTTGATTATTTCAAATTTTTTTCGAAAACGAGATTCTAAGTTATTGATGGGTTATAACTTGTTTGTTAATTTTAATCCATTTGCTTGGGTTAGGTTTCTCATATAGTAATGCAAAAGAAAGCGTGGAAGTAAGCTGAAAGCTTTGACATACGACGTTGGATAAAAATGTAATTGTTAACATCTTTTCTTTCTTTCGTTCTTTTTTTGCCCCTTCAAACTCTTTAGCAAGACGTTGTAACATAATGAAACACCGTTTAAAACTAGTATATTGTGGTTATTGCTAGATTTTCTTGTTCATCTTTCATCTTTCACTCTCATGTATAATCACTTATATAAATATTTGTTATTCGAAAAGACAGAATTATAAGCAAATACTGATATTAAATTTGAACGATTTTTCCTATTGTTTGCAAGCCTTTACTTTGTATAGGGGAGAGGGGGCACATGTGAACAAAAATGCCATTTTTGTATTTTTTCATTATTAATTTAAGATATAAAAGAAACAAGTGCTACATGGTACATCAAATCTTTGCTAATATTTTCATGCAGTTACCTATCTTCTTCAACAGTGAATTAAAGCCGAAAAATAAGTTGAAAATATGTTAAATTTTGTTTACATCTGTCCCAGTAGACACGCCTGGGACACAAGTAAACAAGGATACATAAACGGAAATGAAATACACCTAAACATATTTTTAAGTATACTGCTTATTACACATTAACAAACACTTACAATGAAAACAACAAGGTATTTATTCAACGTGATTAATTGACTTAATTCAACGAACATTGTAGCCTTCAAGTTTTACAGAAAAAGAAACCGAAGATGCAGCTCGACATGTGCCTCCTAACACTGAAGGTGGTGGTAATTTTAGAAGAATATTATCAGAGTGTTTGCCATCGATGTATCATCTGTTTTTGGAAACATAAAAGTTTCATTCATAGTAAATTTTCGACTTTTTGGTAGTGCATTCTACCAGGAAAAAGTCATTCACAGCTAAATTTTCTGGTGCAAGGTTGACTTCAGCACAAATTTTTTGATAGTTGCAGTCTTCAAAACTAATGTCGGACTCAGTGTCACTTCATGAAACTCTTAACTATTCCTTTTCCAACAGTTTAGCAAGTTTAACTTTCTTTTCTTTGCAACTCGCTCAGGTTTTTATTGAGTATTGAAACTTTTAATTATTCAATATTTCTTAATTTGACTATTTAATGTATAAAAAAATCAACAATTTTGGAAATTGAAATAACTAAATACCACTATGGGGCACATATGAACTACTCACATCTGCCCCTACATAATGTGTTCACATGTGCCTCTTATCTCAACTTAGGCGTAATTTGATAAAAACTATATATTTTCCAATTAAAAAAAATAGTGCATGACAACTTTCCTTATTAATGTCACTCTAAGACAAATAAAGTTGAAATCACAAAAAAAAAAAAAAAGTTTTGGATGTGTTTTTACTCGGAGAACTAGAACATAAAAGTATATTGGCACCTTCCAAAACATAAGATTTTTGATAACTAAAAAACAAAATGGTTTAGTTATTTGAAATTTCAGGCAGGATACAGTAGTATTACCATCTACATAATTTTTTTTTCAGATTTTTCCCGTTATGTTAATTGGGTAAAATATAATTTGTTCACATGCGCCCATGTTTACATGTGCCCTCCTCTCCCCTACAATAATGAAATCATAGCAGCTCAAATTTTCAATTCGTGTAGCTTTCATGGATTTTTCCAATTGTCTGCAGTAATTAAATATCTTAAAAGGTCCATATTTCTAATAAAACGTAGCTAAAAAAGAGTATAGCCTGAATTCTGAAATACTTGGAAGTTCTAAATAAGTTTATAATATGCAAAAATTTTGTTTTTTTGATTGAGATCTTTATTTTCACCGTGAATATGTTTTCATATAAAAAAATCGCCAAAAAATGCGAATTTGGTTTCTAGTTAATATCACCCGTGATAAAAGAGAATTTGTATGGTTGCTTGATGGAATCTTTTAATTCTTTACTGGTTATAGAAACTTTTATTAGAATTCATTATAATGTTAGTAATATTTTATGTTGTATTAACTAAGCAGTTTGTACTCGAGCGAAAAATTACCAAAATCAGCCCATTCAGAGCGATTCCAGGCAAAATAGAATCAAAGCCTGTTTGTGTAAAATTTGATCTAAATTCTTGAGTACAGTATTCGCAATGAAAAATATAGAGCGCTTGGTTCCACCCCCTGCAACGTGAGCTATATACGCCAAAATTGAAACAACTCCCTCTTAGGTCCACCAATGAACCAATCTTGCTAATTGTCCTTGCTATTCTTCTCGAGACATAACAATCCCAAGTAAAGAAAGAAAGCGCATGACCTTAATTTAGTTATGGAAATTAAAATCTATTTAGTACTTATAACCGCTGAGGTTTACTTGTGGATCATTTCTGCCTGAAGTCACACCTTTATCCTAAGAAACAGACACCAGTCGTTACGCATAACTTTAAAAAAATTGTCAATTGCAATAAATAGAAAGTACACTTTTAAGCGTGAAATAATGGACGAAATTCATTGTTTACGGCCTTCTTCTTCAAGAAACCACGCTACCGTAACTTAGCCGATAAATGAATGAAGCGAGCACCAATAGATTAGCTCTCTGATCATTTTAACGAAAACGTTTAAAGAAAATCCCAGTATTTCGCCTCTATTTTTCGGGGAACAAAGTATTTAGTCTGAAAAAAAATCTGTTGTTTTTACGGTATGATACTGGCAGCTACGCTGAGGCTTTAGTCTGAAACTAAAATATTCGGTAAAATACACAGCTTAAAAAATTACGATTAAATTTTGCACCAAATGCCAAAACTGTAAATGATATGAAGTCTCCTTGGCACATCGCAAAGAAAAAAGAAACAGACTAACATTGTTTCTTTAATATGCATAGCCCCTCATTTTGAATTTTGGTAAAATAAAACTCTTAAACGGCTAGAAACGGATTTTGCTGTCCAACAAAATGTTTCCTGTTAACGGATATTGTTTCTCTTGTTGTCACAGTGCAGGCGTTTAATGTATTTTTCACCCTTTCTGAAGAAAAAACAAATAAATTCAATCTTTGTCACTAAAAAAGGAATAGTTTTTAACCTCCGAGAATAACGGATAGTGATACAAAGTGAGAGATTGCAGAAAGTAACTGATGCTTTAAAAGTTTTGCAAGGGAAATATTAAAATGTGGAGTAAAGAAGAATAATGAGCTAGTTGTTTTTTTTTTTCGAACAAGAAAGAAATTTGCCCATTGCAAGATATTTAAAAGTTACTACATTGTAAGCGTTTCTAAAGTTAAGTATATTGAATCGAGAAAAGCAACAAGTTACACTGAAAAACTTTTTAACCTAAAAGTTTGCAAAAAATGTGTTATTTATTTATTTATTTAACTTGACAATTGTTTTTCGCTTTTTCGGTTTTGAATTTCATTATTACAAGCGAAGCTGCAAGCACTTGGTGCTTACAGTAAAATTTATGATTTCAGTTACATATTAATTCGTTTCTACGTCTTGCAGCGTGTAAAAATATATCTAATCATAAATTTGTTATTGCTAACTACTTTGTAAACTGCAAACTGAAGATTTTTTTATAAGACCTTATCATCTTTTCTTTTTTTGTAATATTTGACAGAAAATATATTTTTAAAAAGAGAAAGATTTGCTATAAGTTTCAGTAAATATTGTAAATACGTTAAAGCATTTAAAATATTGGCATATTTGCACGTATAATTTAAAAAGACTGAAGTGCAAATCTTTACAAACATTTTGAAATACTTAAATCTCGCATTCTTATTTGATAACAAAATTTTAGGTTTATATCGAGTAATTTTGTTTTATCTCTGAAGAACCATATTCTGCTTTAAAACTAAGCTATTTTCTCAAGTATCAAAACTATCATTCGGAAAAATTAATAAAAATACAATTATGTTTAATGAATTTTTTACTGTCAGTTTATTCTTGACCTCAAACTTAATCAAGAGCTCAAATATTTACCCACTTTTTAAATATAATTACATTATAACTATAAATAAAGCTACATTGAGATTAAGTAGTTTTCAGTTTTCGTAACTAATTGAATTCGGTAGAATTTGTTTCCCTTATTTTGCATGTTTTGATGTGGATGGCAATACATAATAATTTCCTTATCACGAGCATTAATCTAAATATTATTAATTTTTACCTTACCAAATTACGCTATTTCGATATCATTTCTAGAAATGCAATTTGCGTTGAGCACTTTTTCAATTTAATTGGATGTAAACAGATGTGACCTCAAAATTTCATGTTATTTTATGTACTTTATTTTGCTTACAATTATCTGAATTGCTGGAATTATACAGTGAGATTTTAATCTACCGAACGTTTAAATGGTAGATCAAACTAAACGTGGTGATATGCTTTAAAGCTGTTATTTGCACCAAGTAGGTTGTGCTTTTCCCAATACAACGTGTTGAACGGCCAACCAATTTATCTATTGACTTTTTAAATTTGGTTTTCTGAATATTTTTAAACTCCTGTATCTCGTTATTTAAATGACTGGAAAGTGATCGTAAAAAGCTCCTTTTATTGGTTTTCAGTTTCAGGAACATACACTAGCCACACGTTCAGGATTGCCAGACGTCCCGAATTTCAAGGGACTGTCCCGTTTTTTGAAAAACTGTCCCGCGTCCCGGGAAGCCTTTATGCGGGACGGCTAAAGTCCCGTATTCTTGCTGGGAGTAACATTTTACAAAACGAAACATTATTTCGAGAAAAAAAAGGGAAACAAAAATGTGAAATAGAGTAATAAGAAAATTGATTAAATCATCATTATCTTAGTTTTATGTTCAGCTAGAGCACTCAATAGCAGAAACAAACGAACTTTCACAACATTTAGCGCTAAAACTTTTCCCACTAATATTCATGAAGTAAAATAACTATGCAATGGTAACAAATGAAGTTTTTATTCATATGTTCATTGTATATTGCATTTGCTTAATGAATACATTTGTGAGAAAAGCTTGATGTTAAATTCAAAATTGCAAAATTTCGACTCTCACACTTCTTCCCCCTCCCTCCTGAAGCCTGTCCCGTATTTATAGTTTTTAAGATACGGTATTTTTCATGAAAGCAAAATCGTTTCATAGTAACCATTTATGTGAAATAATGTTCATTTACTTGATTATTTTCTTAGTTGCAACTATTCATTCATAAATTAAATGCATAAAATTGAAAATCAAAAATGTATGTTTTTAGAGTAGGCACGTTGCTCTCAAAAACACGCAACTTGTTTAACAAAAAGAAACTACTTCAAAAACTCAGTGATTATTTCTTTTGACATAAACACATACAAGCTATCTTAAAAAACAGAGAAAAGATAAAAATAATGACGTGGTTGAAAATAAAAAATAAAAAATTATTAGACATTCACTATCTTAAAAGCGATAAATGCAGATAAATTTCAACGTCAGCTGCGAAGATTTCCAATATTAAACACATGTACGTAAGTAAAAATATAGTGTTGAGAAGTTTTCATTATCGACGGATTGGATTTAAAAACAGCTTTTATTAAGCTGTTTCACAAACATTCACGTTATGGCGTGTCAGTTTACATGTTTCAAGTAAATTAGATTATATTTGCTGTTAGAGTACGTATCTTTAAATATTTGAAGTTGAATTTATACCCATGTAAGTAGTTTACATGATTATTTTTACTTAGTTATGTGTTATAAGCTAATGAGTGTTACCTTAAGTTTTCTACTAAGTCTATCCTCGAACACTCCAACCCGTTGATTAAAAAGATCGGTTAAAAGAATATCCCGCTTAATATAATAAAATTTTAATGCACCAAACCATTGTAATTTGTTATTTTGATCCCCGGAAACGGAATATACTTCTTATTAGAGTGTATTTTGAGGCAAAATGGCTATTCTCTATTATGTGGGCTCTATTGTATTTCGAATTTTCTTTTGCTGGTAAATATATCGCTTACACAGTTGTTCTTTTCAGTTCTACCTAACATTTACAAATTTAGATAAATCAATGTGATATAACGTTCATTTTAATCATAGTTACCCTCTTTGTAGAGTGAAGCTGTTTCATTTCGGTAGCTTTGGCGAAGAAAAAAGTTTTTTTTTTTGTCGTATGCCAGCCAGGGTGGCAATTTCGGGTACGCTGCTTCACTTTTCCAACTGTACCGTAATTCGGTGTAAAGTCCGGCTTCCACAGTACACGCATGCCATAGGTACCCGTTTATAGGGTAGGCAACCTTTTACAACAACACATTCACACGAAACGAGGACAAGGACAAGAGAGAGAAAGCACATCCATTCCCAAGCCGGGACTCGAACCCGGGACCACGACATCCGTGGCAGACTGCTCTGCTCACTAGACAAGGTGGCTGCCAGAAAGTTATGACTTTCTTTCAACTTATACGTTTACTGTATATTTATTTATTTTTTTCCAATTTTTATCAATGATGTAAATATTCTCGTTATCAACAACCTTTTGTCATCTATGGAGGAAGTTTTCAATCCTAGTTGATAAGAACCAATTAGTGTTCAATCAAAATAAGTGGAGATAGCATTAAGAAAGGATATTAGCCTTCTTTTCGAGTTTTTTTTCTTCTTTTTTTCACACACTGAATAAAATTAAGAGAAATCGGATAATGCATTTTCATCCGAATTCATTTCAGCGATGGTCAACTAAAAACTTGAATCTGCATCAAAATTATGCTAGTCTACACTGGCCGAAGTGAAAACTGAGAAATACTATTGGGTAATGAGTTGTTTGACTCATCATACTGATCCATTTAATCTGAAAAAAATATATGCTATTTTTGTCCAAAGACAATTTCCACCAATCAGAAAATTAAAATGTGCACAGATTGCAAAAGAAAAAAAATGATGGTATAAGCATCATGGATCAAAAATTTAAAACTTGTTAAACATTAATTTATTTCTTTATTTTACTCTATGTTTATTTATTTTTATCTATATAGAGGTTTTTTTTTTTTAATTAAAAAAAACCTCGAAAATTTTTTTGAAATTGTTATGTAAATGCGTGACTCTAAAACCATTTGTGCAAAAGTTTGTCCATTTTTAAATGCAATCTAAAAATTGCTAAATGTCATAAAATTTAATCTGAAATGCTGTGTTTTCAATCTAAAAACCTTGCATCTTCAATATGATTATTTAAGTCGATCACATAGGTTTATTTATATGCTGAACCATTCTGAAAATACACAAATAGAAACATCTGTATCTTTTTTGTTTTTGCTCAAAAATGGGGATTATAGATTATATTCTAGTAATTTTAATTATAATGTTACTCAAACATATATGTTGAAATACTCAAAAACAATACATTAGTTGTCCGAGAAAAAGGACATCCACTTGCACAGAACGTTATAAAAGAACATCAAAAAGTAGCACAATTCCCTAATTATCTTCAAAACGATTCTTTCTTTCCCGGTGCAATAACTTCTCTACATAAGGATTTCTTAATTGAAAATACTGAAAAGAGATGTTGAGAAGTAAAAGTAACACGGCCAGTTATTTTCTAACGTCATGAAAATTGCTCCGCTTCAAAAAGGTAATTAAATGTATCTCACAACTTTTGAAATGTGTCTTATCTCTGAAAATTATTACTTCGCCATTTTGACAGAACGGAATAATATTAACCTTTTTTTACCCTTCAGAAGTGTTGAAATTTTTCAAGCTCTGCAGATGTCTTCTTTCAGGGAAGTGCTAATAAGCTCCGTTGAGAAGCTATTACTTAAACTACTTGCAATAACGATTACTGTTCTCATTTCGTTTCTAATATAGTGACACTTAAATATTTTAATGGGTTTTCTGAATACTTCATGGTCTTTATTAGCGGAAAAAAATGAATAACCGTTTAATTTTGATATTGCCTTTTTTTTTAAATATTTAACGGGGAAAAAATCAGAAAGCGGTATGAAACTCGCAAAACCGTTCCTGCAGTGAAAGACAAATATTTGCAAAGTGATCTATTTTAATGCTTGCACATAATTTACATTTTTACATAATTTTCACTTTTTTTCAACTTAGTGTAAAACAAACGCAATAGAAATGGGTTGGCTATTCCAATTTTTCGAAATAATGGATAATGCAATTTAAAGTATATTAGTAATAACAGTTGACCCCGACTTGAATTTAAAGGTTTCTCTTTAATTGTGTGTGTGTGTATATATATATATATATATATATATATATATATATATATATATATATATATATATATATATATATATATATAGGGTGAGTTCTGGTAAGTGCGTACCCTTTTTTTCAAAGTTCATGTTCTCAAGGATGCTGCTCTGTTGAAAAATCTTGTACACTCAAAACTTTTTTTTAGTTTTCTTTCCAGATCCTTTACTAAGATTTTCAAGCATATAATATGCCAAATAAACCATAAGTATAGGTTTTGTGACCTGGTTTATGACACCTATTCTAAGGTACGCACTTTCCCGACCTAGCGGGGTAAGTGCGTCCACCTTAAATTATGTGAATATGAGCAGGAAAAAACTTCTGGCGCATATTAAATATGTTAGGTAGTTGCCTTGGGATAATACCTAATACTAGAGATCAGCACTTGCTTGCATGGATGAAACGCAATCAGTGATATCCCACGTGTCTTGCGAACAACTGTGATTTGAAGATTGAGAGAGTTGCGTCTGTGATTCTTCCTCTGTTCTTTTAATAAGACCAAGTGAGCAAATGTAAGTTGTTTTCATTTAGTAAACATCACTTATAGTCTACATAGTTTATTTTGGTTTAATACATTAATCAGTCTGTGTTTAAGCCAGGGTTCGCACGTACCCCTTCTTAAATGTAAGATGAGACATGCCAATAGCGTTGTTCTAAATGCATACCCCTATGATTTTCTTTAATTCTATTTGTATAGTAGATCATTAGGTGGTGACCTGAGTGAATAATCGTTTTTTTTTCTTTTTTTTTTTTTTGAATAAATACGGTTTAAATTTTTTTTTATTAGAATCAGCAGCAGTAAGAAAAAACACAACATAAAGAGCAAAAAAAGAAAATAATTGATCATGATATGATACTTGTACTTTTTTTTTCTTGTACATTGAAATAGTTTTTCACAAGGTGTTCTTAATTTTTTTAAATATAATTTATTCATTACTCCACCTTCGTTTTTTGAATCAGTTGGTTCCTTATTGAGTGTTTCACTTAATTTCATTGCTTCATTTGTCATTCTGGTTTAAATTAAGTATAGCTTATGATCGCTATTTTCAACGAAAAATTTACTAACTGATATCTAAAAGCCAATATATTTCAGAGGTAATGAATAAAATTGAAATCTTATGCCGCATTCAATGTAAATATAAATACTTGATGGAAATGACGTCGGATTTATAATTGGCTTATAAAAGAGTTATAGGCAAAATTAAAGGTGAATTACGAGAGTCGGATTTTCCAAGTAATGGTACACACTTGCCTCATCATAATGGTACGCATAATAGTACGCATAATAGTACCCATATGCCTCATGATAGTGGTACGCACTTGCCCCATCATAATGGTACGCACTTACCCCCACCTTACTTTAAAGAAAGGGAAAGTGCGTACCGTCATATAAACAAATTTTAGTTTGAGTATTTGATAAAAATACCCCAGGTATGTTATTAGTAGATATTACTCAAAAGAAACAACTTGCATTTCTTGATTTCAATTGCTTGGTATGACTACAAGAGAAACTGAAACAAAACCTTCTGAATCTTTACTTTAGAGTTTTTTTGAAGACATTTAAGTTGTCTCTGATTGTGTTTCGTCTATTGAATCCAGGCCTGAATTCTACTTATTGAAATTATCATTAGACAGTTATCTAACATAGTCGATGTGTTGCAGAAGCCATTTCAGGACAGTGTTCATATAATTCCCAGTGGACGCACTTACCCCGTGGACGCACTTACCAGAACTCACCCTAATAAAGATTTTTAATAAAGCATAAAATCGTTAAAAAATAATTAATTGATAATTGACATTCAAATGTTTTCATAAAATTGATTTACTGAGATTATTTAGCTTGTTTTAAAGAACATCATATTTTTTTGAAATTTACTGATAGCTAATGATTAAATTTAAAGTTGCACTGTAAAATAAGGTATGGGTTTTTGAATTTTCAATCATCGTCTACGTATTAACTTTTACTGTACAATACTTTATTACTTAAAGTAATTTTTATGAATTATGCTCAAAATAATTTCAATGATGTATTTTTACATTTATTTTTCTCTTATGTCTGCCATCATTGGCTATTTTCCGCGTTCCACTGACTGGCAACTGGCGTACCACCATTGGTAAGCGTACCACAGGTTCGGAAACACTGATGAATTTATTGAAAACATTTTTTTTTTGTAAGATATATAAAATGCTTCGCTAGAAAATAAATCTTAATTTTTATGTTTGCCGATACAAAAAAGTGCCCCGCCCCCTTTTTTTTCTAGAAAATAAAAGTTTATTGCCCAAAATCTAAAATATAGTTTTACTGCAAGTTTTATAAGAGCATTATTCTTGCTTTATGTATTGTAATTTTAAAAACACATTTCCAGAGTGTTCATTATATAAAAAAAAGTTAACGACAATAGCTTGCAATACTTTAACGATTTTTAAATAGGAAGTAGTTAAACAATTTTTAAGTTTTATTTTTTGTTGGAAGTTTTTAACTAAAATTACCAAAAATGTATCAAGACTCTATTTTTTATTTATAGTTCCAATTTCAAACTTTGTTCATGTCTCTTGAGATGCAACCCTTTGATCACCAGCTGATACATTATTAAACTAGTGTTATTATGCAAGCTTTGATCCACTATCAGCCGTACGCTTTCGCACTCAGCGTGTGCTGGAAACCATAGTAATTAAGTCGTTCTAAGTCGTGAGAGAAATCACTGTCAACATACACACGCAGACACTAACCGGTTTAGGGCTGTGATGGATCTTCGGAGCACAGACTGAATGTGGTGAGATATATTAACTCTCTGCAAAAGCTAACAGTCTCCAATATCATTTCTCAAGTCTATATTAGACTCCTTCAATAGTATGGGATGGTATTCACAAGATAAGGATATATCGTTGCAAGGGCTCCTTTTTGATGAAACATACACAAGTGCATACACAGTTAGACAAGTTAAGCAAATACGAAAAAAATCATTATTTCTATTGTTTAAGTGCAGTAGTGCGAAAAAGTCATAATTTCATTTATCGATTAATGCATTTTGCTACAGAGAGGGTGGGGGGTGTAAAACAGTTAAAAATACATGCATTCTCCAAAGAAAATTAGAACAAGAAGTTCTGTCAAGAACTAAACGAGCCTACTTTCCCGTACATTGACACCGGCATTCTAGCATCTGATCAATATTATCTTGATTATCTGAGACTGAAAATTATGTCAAACATACCTTTTTAGCACCTAAAGCTGATTTCCAAATGCAAACTATAGCAATCTCATCAGATGAAATAAACACGTAAAAAGTAAATAAACGAATAAATAAAGTTTTTTCGCACCTTTTAGAGAATGTAACTGTTATAGTTCTTCCGTAGAAAAATTCCTCAATCGCTTTCAATAAATGAATAAAGTACAAAGAACATACACAGAAAGGAAAAAAAACTCGTTCGTTAAGAAAATGTCTCGAATTTCATTTTTAATCCGTTGCCAGCTGTTAAATATAAATAAATAATAAACTGCTCTCGGGTATGAAACATTTTTGTTACAAAAATAAACCGTCTGCTAAAAAAATAATAATAATAAAAACAAAACAGAAAAATAAATAAACAAAAAATCGTCTGCACAGTCAGTCATTTTTTTTTTCTGAGACTGCATTTCCGCCATGTTTACGGAGTCGAAGTCGGAATCAGTCCTCACAGAAGATTATCCAGAAAAGTACTTTACATGCATTATTTATCAAAACCTTTTCCTTACAAAATTAGTTTGAATTTAAGCTCAGGCTCTACATTTAACTTAAATTTCCTCGTAGGTGCTAATGTTCCGTTTTTTCTGAACGGTTCAACGTTGAAAGAAAAATGGTTCGAACCAAAAAGCGAACAATGGGAATGATAATCTCCGAGATCTTTCGAACAAAAAAAGTTTATTCAATTCGGGCGGTTCACTTAAAAGTTATTAGGTGGGGAAAGGTTGCTTGAACGGTTCAATGTTGAATGAAAAAATGTTCAAAATTTAAATATGGTAATGAAGTATCGTTGCGGAGATCCTTCGAACAAAAAAAAAAGTTTGTTTAAATTCCACTGCTCACTCAAAAGTTATTAGGGGCTTGTTTGAAGGGAGCTTGTTTGAATGGTTCAATGTTGAACAAAAAATTCTTCCAATCGAAAATGTAAATTAGGGAATAAAGTATCCTTGATAAGATTTTTCCAACAAAAAAAAGTTTGTTCAAATCGGACTGTTCATTCAAAAGTTATTAGGGGGGACAGACAGACCGACAGTCGCACAAATTTCCCATCTCAATACCCTACTTTCCAATTTTTAATTTTTCAATATTGATTTTTCTTTTTTTATTTCTTTTTGACTTTTTTTTTTTTGGATTTGGCGATATTTTTTTGACTTGACGATATTTTCTTGACTTGGCGATATTTTTTGGACTTGGCGATATTTTTTACATGCATTAAGCCCCCTTAATGCTCTTTACTCTTTCTTTTATTTTTAACGGGTAAGCAGGTTAAAAACAGACAACTTTGCAAATTTCGGGTTTATATTTTATTTTCATTAGTTTTAATCTTTGTGAAAAATTAATGCATTATATATCCTTTAATTCTTAAATGTTGGTATAGAGTGTAAGTTAGTAAGCATATTTTTCCCTTGTTTTTAATGATCGATTCGTGCTCCTCTCTTCCACTTTGTAGCAAGACACAATTTCATATGGTAGAAAGAAAGTAGTCTAAAAATTGCATTTATTAATAATAAACAAAGATATTTTTGAGTAAAAACAAAAAGCGACGTTTAAAAACGTCGCTTTTTGTTTTTACTCATTTGCACACAAAGTGAACTGCTTTCAATTAAAAGATATTTTTATCTAAAATGAGTTACCATTACTTAAAGATATTTCTATAAATTTATTTATTTTTTTAATTTTTTTAACAGAAAATTAAAACAATAAAAAAAGGAATAAAATTAAAGATATCAATGACATTTAAATACAGTCAAAATATACTGATAGCACATATAAATTGTTGTGCGTTATGATCATTTGAAAGCATTCATGTATCGAAAGATACCAACGAAAAACTAGAAATCGGGGCTTTTGCTTTTAAACTCTTGGATTATTCAGCAAAATTTATTCTTGTTTTTCACTTAAACAAAACTTTTGCATGAAAACGCAACAATTCTCTTGCTCAGCAAAGTATCTGTGTTATCGAGGCTACACATATGTAGTTCGAGAAATAAAGAAAAGAAAAAAAATGGTATTTGTCTTTTTGAAGAAAACGTCTTAAATCTTTTAAACCTTGCATCATACAAGAAAAAAGTATTTTGTTTATAAATACACACACACACACACACACACACACACACACACACACACACACACACACACACACACACACACACACACACACACACACACACACACACACACACCAAATATATAGATTTCCTTCTATATTTTCTGGAATCAAGTTAAATTTTTGTGTATTGAAATTCCAAAAAATATTTTCTACAGAGATTATCTCTATTTGAGCTACACAAATAAATAATGACCGTCCAGAACATGGTGATTTTCTGAAATTGTGTTTTTAGATTTTATATAATACACAAGCTAAAATGTGCTATTGCAAGTATTCTGCTCGATTGCTTGTATGGTTTAAATTTCTGAAATAAATAAATGAGCGGTAAGCACGTTCCAAACAGCAATTTATTAAAATTCTACCGCACTGGAACAGCAGATCTGTTTAGACGGAAGAGGTGTATGTGTATTAGAGTTATCATCTAATGAGCACCATTTTTCAGTAGAAACATTCATTGATGTTGAAGCATAGGATACGTGTACTAATTGCCTTCTCTTAGGCTTGATAGTAGTATCTCTACCAGTAGATAAATTAGTGAGAAATCCATTCAGACTTTCCTTTAATAACTGGTTTTAATTCGTAATTTAATGTAAGGAAAATACATGAAATTAACCGTTTTTGCATGATTTTTTTCTTAGGAATAAATATGGTCAATTCAATGTATGGCACCTAAGTTAGACCATTCTCTATCCTTTGAAAAAAGAGTCGCCCACATCATTTCACTATAGGTAAGACGCTATAAGCTAAAAAAAAAAAAAAAAAAACATGCACGCTTTGAATAAATAACCACCTCCTTTTTGAAGTGGGTAAAAATATGTCTGTCTCCCTAGTAACTGGTAAAAGAATACTAAAATTAATTGTCATGAAATATAAATGCTAAAAAATAAAATTCTATTATTTTCTTGTTTTAGCTTATAAGCAATTCCTTAATCAGTAAAATAGGTATGAACTTCGTAGGCAATCTGTGTAAAACGTTAAATAACTTTTCTGATTTTCAAGATATAGGTAACGTTCTCTAGGGATAATTTCTAAAATTATTGGCTCATTTAAGTTCTTCATATCAACATGTGTAAAACTGTTTGTTTCTAACTTTTGTAGCTCTCAGTTTCAAACGTTATCTTTGTTCGTAAAAGTAATTGTACAAAATATTTCCTCTGTATTTACTCAACTAGAATAGTTTCAGATAGCATAACACGTTTTAGTCAAAATAAAACTATCCAATTATTTAGACCGTAATATTAATCCTAATATTACCTAACTAAATAAATGCAATTTTCTGGTTGCTTATTGGTTACGTGACAAGTTTTCGCCCTTGGACATAGCACAATACAATATTGATTCAGAAAGGATCCCTTATGAGACAAAAAATTTCAGATTTCTCTCAATTAATCGCAAAGGTTTCAAACTTTTTATAAAAAGTTAGTCCTTTTCGGTTTCCATGCAAAAATTTCACTTACCTGATTTATTTAAGTTTTTCATTTCGTTAGATTGGCTATTGTGCTTCACTTTACAAAATTAAAAATATTTGGCGGAGGGGAGAGGGAGTTAAGGCCTGGAAATGAAAAAATATTTTTGTTTAAATGTCCTCTTTTTGGTAAAAAAAAAAAAAAAAAAACAGTATGCAGTAATTTTTAGCCTTTTAACCCTTAACTTCCCACTGTTGCATTTCTGCAACATATGATTTATTTAAATTTAAGAGACTCATTTTTTAAAAAAATTACATACAAATCAGTTATCTGATTAAAAAAAAGATTATTGCAACGAAATACATGCTAATTTTGTCACTAGTTGACAGCACATTTTCCCCAGAAATCACAATAATTATAAAAATATCATATGCTTCAGAACTGTGTCTTTACTATAAAAAGAATACATTATATTTTATGCTTCCTCTTGTTTATTGAAGATATAAATTACCAGGTAAGAAATTTGGACATTTTACATTCATTTAAAATTAATTTTAATTCTCTATTGGAAAACGTTTTTAAGATATTTGATGTTATTTATACGTTGCCGCAAACAAAAAAATGGCTGAAATTCAATTTAAAACTGCTTTTTTTATTTTTTAATATTTTTTATCTTTATTATTACGTGAGAACTAACTAATATAATGTTTTCATAGAAATTTTAAAAAAAATGCGAAGTTAAGGGTTAAATACCTTTTAACACAATAAACACGATTTCGCGAAACATACAAAGCTATATATTGCACCAGCTGTTAATTTTTCTTGCAAGATTTAGAAAGATAATTCTTTACGGGCAGTTCCAATGAAAATTGACCTAAATCATAGAAATCGTTTCATTCTCAAAAACAAATGAAGAATTTAAATAATTTTCCTTGCATTCATTGTTGATTGCTGAAATAAAAATAAGAATTTATTATCTTTTCGGATGAAAATTACAATTGAAATTTCAAAGCGGCCCATTTATCATTTTTCAGTTATTTTCTTTTATTTCTCTCTTTGAGCGAGAAGGAATATTTTCAGAAAATGGTCGTAAATTAAATTAAATTAAAACAGTCAATATTTCCTCCCTAAGTAGTCTGCTAAATTAAATAAATGAGTCGTTTTAAATCAGAATTGAAAAAGTATATTATAATTTCGCACATTTTTTGAAAACAAACGCATTGTATTTTTTCTTATTTTCCAAAAATTAAAAGAATGTATTTTCTTTCATAATTTGGCAGGCAAAATATTTTTTCTCTTCCATTACAAACGTAATTCCTCGTTTATGTTGCATTTACATACTTCGTCAAAGGAATTTTTATTCTTAAATTTTTGATTTCTAAAGTGCACTTTGATTTCGATTTCTATAGAGTGCAAACAAAATTTGAAACAAAAAGTAATTTTGTTAATAAAGCTGAAAAAATATTGTTAACAAGTTTCCAATTTAATTAATTTAGTTTGAGTGATGCAAAAATGATGTAATTTACACTTAATATTAATTGATAAACATCCTTCTGGAAATATTTTTGACTGAAGATCTAAGTTTACATCATTTAATTGACCACACTTCTTTTTTTGTTTTTTGAAACCAAATGACCCTCCCCCCCCCAAAAAAAAAACACCGATAAGTAGGTAATATGTTAGAAAAATTTGGATTATTTTACTTGGTAACATTCAAAATTCAATTTGTCAGAAAAACATCTTTTTAGCCTACTTTCCCGTTAAAAATAAAAGAGACGAAAAAAGCATTAAAATTGGCTTAATGCATCTAAAAAATGTCGCCAAGTCCAAAAAATATCGCCAAGTCCAAAAAATATCGCCAAGTTCAAAAAATATCGCCAAGTAAAAAAAAGTCAAAAAGAAACAAAAAAATGAAATAAATATCGAAAAATTAAAAATTTGAAAGTAGGGTATTGAGATGGGGAATTTATGCGTCGGTCGGTCTGTCGGTCTGTCGGTCGGTCGGTCTGTCGGTCTGTCTGTCCCCCCCTAATAACTTTTGAATGAACATTCCGATTTGGACAAACTTTTTTTTGTTGGAAAGATCTCGGCGAGTACAGCTCATTCTCATATTTGATTTTTCGATTTGAACAATTTTTTCGTTCAACTTTGAGCCGTTCAAACAACCGGTCCCGTGATACTAACTTTTGAATGAACAGTCCGATTTGAACAAACTTTTTTTTGTTCGAAAGGTCTTTTCAAGGATACTTCATTCCCGTATCTACATTTTCGATTTGAACAATTTTTCGTTCAACATTGAACCGTTCAAGCAACCTTTCCCCACCTAATAACTTTTAAGTGAACCGTCCGAATTGAATAAAGTTTTTTTTTTGTTCGAAAGATCTTATCAAGAATACTTTATTCCCGTTTTTAAATTTCCGATTTGAACAATTTTTCGTTCAACATTGAACCGTTCAAACAAGCTCTCACCCCTAATAACTTTTGAGTGAACCGTCCGATTTAAACAAACTTTTTTTTGTTCGAAAGATCTCGGCAAGGATACTTCATCCCCGTTTTTAAATTTCCGATTTGAACAATTTTTCGTTCAACATTGAACCGTTCAAACAAGCTCTCACACCTAATAACTTTTGAATGAACAGTCCGATTTAAACAAACTTTTTTTTGTTCAAAAGATCTCGGCAAGGATGCTTCATTACCGTATTTAAATTTTCAGTTTGAACATTTTTTTTTGTTCAACATTGAACTGTTCAAACAACCTTTTCCCACCTAATAACTTTTAAGTGAACCGTCCGAATTGAATAAACTTTTTTTGTTCGAAAGATCTCGGAGAGGCTCATTCCTATATTTCACTTTTCAATTTGAACCATTTTTCGTTCAATGATGAACCGTTCAGAAAACATTTTAACATGAGCGCCTACGGAGAAATTTAAATTGAATGTTGATTCTGAACTTCAAGGCGGATTTCCTTCAAACTAACTTTGTAAGAAAATGGTTTTGATAAATAATATATTGTAAAGTACTTTTTTGAATAATCTTCTGTGAGGACTCTGATTCCGACTCCGACTCCGCAAACATGGCGGAAATGCAGTTTCAGAAAAAATGACTGACTGGGCAGACGATTTTTTGTATATTTATTTATTTGTTTTGTTTAATTTATTATTATTTTTTTTTACCAGACGATTTTTTTTGTTAACAAAAATTTTTCATTCACGAGAGCATTTTATTCCTTATTTATATTTAACAACTGGCAACGGATTAAAAATGAAATTCAAGACATTTTATTAACGAACGAGTTTTTTTTTCTTTCTTTGATAAAATGTGTTTCGAAGTTCTTTGTACTTTTATTTTATTTATTTTTTTTTTCTTTTGAAAACG
This sequence comes from Uloborus plumipes, assembly GCA_038373865.1. Taxonomy (NCBI): domain Eukaryota; kingdom Metazoa; phylum Arthropoda; class Arachnida; order Araneae; family Uloboridae; genus Uloborus; species Uloborus plumipes. The sequence goes on along the minus strand of JAXGGA010000356.1, from coordinate 144,599 downwards.
ATTGTGGAATTTTTCTACGGAAGAACTATAGCAGTTACATTCTTTTAAAGGTGCGACAAAACTTTATTGACTCGTTTATTTACTTTTTACGTGTCTATTTTATCTGATGAGAGGGGTATATTTTGCTTTCAGAAATCAGCTTTAAGTGCAAAAAGATATGTTTGACATAATTTTTAGTTTTAGATAATCAAGAGAATATTGATCAGATGCTACAATGCCTATGTCGATGTACGGGAAAGTAGGCTCGTTTAGTTCTTGACAGAACTTCTTGTTTAAACTGCACATGTGAGAATGTATTCAGAATGTCATGAATAAAAATTTAATTTTACAAGTGAAGAAAGACCAATAAACGAAAATATGAGTATGTTTACAGTCGGTGTGAAGAAAATACCAAAAATCTGGACAGGGATTGATCGAATTCTGGTCTATATAAAAAACAGAGTTCTCTTCAGTGGCCTATCCAACCAGTTAAACCACATGTAGTTCTATCTACTGGGGGACCCTTGAGTTTATGATCGAGTCGGCGGAAATATGATATAAAGCACTGTGTCGGGAAGATAACCAAACGACGTTAGAAGAATAGTATGTATATTTCCATGCAGTACGTACTTGTACAGTGTAGCTTTAATTATAAATAATTAACTATTAAGCAGGGGAATATGGGGCAAAGTGAAATGCCAAAATATTTTTACAGTTTGCAACGCCACCTATCTAGAAATATTTTAACAAAGTCCCTGGACATACAGTCTATCCCTGTCAAAAATAGATAGATCTACAGATTAACGAAAAAAATTATACAGGTCCTTTTAAAAAAAATGATACACTTACAGTAATATTCGTGTTTTGTCAAAAATATTTCTGTTATCTTTACTAATATATAAAGCTGTAGAGTTTGTTTGTTTGTTTGTTTGTTTGTTTGTTTGAACGCGCTAATCTCAGGAACTACTGGTTCGATTTGAAAAATTATTTTTGTGTTGAATAGTCCATTTATCCAGAAAGACTTTAGGCTATAGTTTGAAAAGATTCGATAAGCGATTCGTTTTTTATTCGAATTCAAGGCAATTTTCTCATAAATCGCCGAATACTGGGGTTAAAAATTACTTGCACATATTAATGTTACATATCGTTGGAAGCAGAAAAATTTTGTCCGTCCTATGCAGTTTGTTCCGATTCTCTAACTTAAACACAGCACGAGTTATTCAATTTTTAAACTTGCCTTTTGCAAGGCTTCACCCGATTTCTTGCAATACTTGGTTCATTAAAACCATCAATAAAAAATAAAGAAATTATTCCACAGTTTTGATTTTTACGCCATTGGATAGAGCGATATTTTTAACCCCAGAATTGATTCGACTTACAGTCGAAGAACCAAGCTTTTATCTCCACTTGAAAAAAAGATACAAGCGCTTGAACTTTGAGTTCGAAAACTTCTTTCCTGATCAAACTATTAACGTTTTATTGCGTTGCTATGGCGACATCTTTTAAATTCATTGTTGGTGTCCTTTTCTTCATTTCGTTTCTTAAAAGCATTTCATTTCTAGGCAAATAATGCGATCGCCCGTGTTTCACTTGAATTCCTGCATACTTAATGGCTTATATTTTTTTTCTGGTACCATTTTGAAAATGTGTTTCAAATTAAATTGTAATTCATGTTTTTAGCAGGGATTTTTTTTTTTTTTTGGCTGCGATCTAAATATTAAAACAACTTTTTTGTTTGGAATTTTGCAATTAATGTTACAAGAAGAGAGCAGTTTGGAAATATTTGTTTTTGGTAGGGAATTGTATTTGTTTATTAGGAAGAGTGTTAAATACTGTCTAACCGCGTATTGCGCGCCTGGCAGTCACGATCGCTTCCATTTGAAAAAGGGGTGATAGGATAAGAAGACGCACTTGCCGGTGCTTTTGCTTCTTACTTCCTGTTGAATGTTACTTCGCATTTCTCCCCTATTTTGAGGAAATCCAGAGACCTCAGGCATGCGCAGATGCGAGGAAGGTTTTACGATAAAAGATTAGACAGTATGTGCTACTTGACATTGTTTTTATTCCTGAGGAAGCATGTGCAAATAATGCGATTGACTTTTTCATGCGGGAAAGTTTTTTAGCGAGCCGCTTTAGCGGGGAGTAGTTTTTTGAAACCGGTTTCGCTAAAACTTTCCTCCCTCCTTTAAATGCGAGCCGCCTTGGCGGCGAGTAATTTGTTTTATAAGTTTCCTTACTATTTTAAAGGCGAGCCGCCTTGGCGGCGAGTAGATTGCTGAAACTTTCCTCGCTACTTTAAAGGCGAGCTGCCTTGGCGGTTATATATCATTACTGAAACTTTCCTCGCTACTTTAAAGGTGAGCTGCCTTGGCAGTTATATATCATTATATACCGTCTTGACGGCGAGTAGTTTATTTAAATTTTCATCACTACTTTAAAGCCCGTGCAACGCCGGGCCCCACAGCTAGTAATCTATATATATAAAGATGACGGTGTTCGTTTGTTTGTACATTTGTAACCACTGGCCAGAAGCCCCCACAGCATCTACAGACCTGAAACTGGGCTCAAAAATTCGAACGTACCCCGCCCTCGTGCACCTCGAAGCCCAAATTTTTAATTTCGAATTAGTTATTTTTAAATTAATTAATTAGTCTCATTTTTGGTGTATCCGCCATAATTGAGGGGGGAAAACCTTCCCCCACCCCAAAGTATTATATATCACTGGAAAGGGTGTTTTTTTCTGAAAAAGAAAAGTTGTAGCACGTTTCTGTCCGTTAATTAGGACAGGAGATATTAATTAATCAAATTTAGTCGATTTTCAAGGCTTAACTCTGTACGCAAGACTGAAATACTAGATCCATTTTCCATACAAGCTGCTCTTTCTTAAGTGGTTTAAATTTACGTATAGAGTTAAGCCTTGAAAATTTATTAAATTTGAGTATATCTGCTGTCTTTTTGATTTATTTAGCGAATTGTTTTGAACTTTAAAAGGACTTTTAGTGTAGTTTAAAAGGTTGTGGAGAAAACGGTAAGACTAGAATTTTTTATGCGACATTTTAAAAGAACTTAATGCATTTACAGTTTTTAAAATACTGTGAGATGTATAGCTGTGATGCCTAATAAATGAATTTGAGGTTTAATATCTATACCTCGTAACCAGACTAACGTAAGTCCATTTTCGTCATTTTTAAGTAGATGGGAAAAACGATGTATTCGACAATCGTTTTTCCCCTCTACCGAAAAATGACGAAAATGGACTTACGTTAGTCTGGTTCTGAGGTACAGATATAAGAATGTATTCTTCAAAATTAAAGTTTTGTTGTGGCCAATAACTCTCACAATATTTTCAGAAAATTATAGTAATTAGCTCCCTATGATGAGAACGCTACTGATAGCTCTAAATGTTTAGCAACAGAAAAATCAAATGAAGAGTTTAATGTATTAAATAAACTCATGTCTCTAAAAGACTTCCAAAATATTTTTGGAGGCGAAATGGACAAGATAAAAGCACCGAAATATCAGAAGGGAGTTTTAAATAATACATGACCGTTATACAAAATTTGGCGCTTTTTTTCCAGAATGATTTTTCTAAAAACTCTACCAATACTGAAATACTGACTGCAATTATAAGAAAAAATGCAAATCTGACTAATGAAGATAATGTGACAGCAGCAACAATTGTGATAACTCCTCTGAAAACTCCTATAAATTGGTATACGTCATCTACTTCAAACAAAACAACTCATTGTAGCAAATTTATCGATGATTACCAACAAAATGCGCCAAAAAGTGAGAGAAAATTTCTTAATAGGATAGACAAAAAAACCATTCATTTTAGTTTCTGAGAGTTATAGAGCAACTATTAAAAATAATGAACAAGAAAAGCAGCAAAAAGAGTGAAAAATAAAGAAAAGAAAAGAAAACGGAATGGACAAGCAGCCGTACAGAAAGAAAATGCTTTAAAGAAGACTAGAACAAATAAAGAGAAGTCAAAAAATAGAAAAGGGAAAGATGGAGAAAGATATTGAATGCTATAGTGTTATAATATATTTAATGAATGGAAAATATATTCAGTTAACCGTATAATATCTTCATATAATGCTTTTCTATATTCATGTAAAGGTATAATATTTTCCTATATATATGAATAATCCAGTATAACATTGAATGTTTACATGGCCAATAACTGTATGGTTTCATAGCCAATAACTATGCCTATAAGGTGGCCAATTACTATTAATTTGACATTTTTGTTTTTACGTTGACTTTTTTCTAATAATATATCTGAAAAAGTGTTTTCAGACATTATGAGTAGTAAAATACATTAATATAGTATCATATGAAGTATTTTTTATTTATGCAGAAAAAATTTCATTTATTTTTTATTCAAGCATACAAATACGATGTCGCTAAAGTGGCAAATTACTATACCGCTTCAACCATAATAATTTTTCTTCAGAGGGTTGAAGTGAATTTAAATTTATTCAGTGGACTTCCTTCCCATTTAAATGCACGATCATCGCCGTGCGGGTACTGCTAGTACAATTATAAAATGTTTGTAATTATCTATTTAAGTATTAATTGAGATCTACTGGTATCCAATACAATAATTATTTCGTTTATATTTAGCGAATTTTGATTTTAAATGTTTAATGTAATTTGTCAAGTGCAAGCGGGGAAAAGTGGATGGGGCAAAGTGAAATAGTTCATTTCGTTTACTTATGCATTATTTTTTAAAATCACGTACGTATTTCTTTATTTATTCATTAATTTACATTCTTTTACCTATTAATTCACTTATTTATTCATTCGTTCACTGATATTCTTACTCGTTCTCTATTTTATTCACTCATTTCTTTTTGTCATAAATTAACGAGTTCATCAATTTATTTATTTATTCGTTTATTTTTCATTAATAAGTCATTTATTCGTTTGTTTACACATTCATTTGATGAAAATTACTGTTAATCGTAAAATAGAAAAATTTTCATAGTAAAAATATTGTATTTTTCACTTTGCCCCATGGTTTTTTAAGGTGGAAAATTTCTACCTTTTTTTGAAGGTGCAAAATAGCTGCCAAAAATGAAAGATAATATTTCAACGCAAGTTATCATACAAAATAGATTATTCTTTCTTTATGTACAATAACTTTCAGAACAAATTTTCGATGCGTTCATTTTGAAATAGGTCAGTTATCTTAAGTATTTCACTTTGCCCCACATTCCCCTACTTATAAGTCACCGTTTCAGCACCTTTATAAGAAAAAAAAATTGATTGGTTTTGATTTTATTTAACGAAGTGTAGTTCTATGCTTAGTGTAGTCTTCGTGCATAGATCCTGAAGTTTCAAAAATGAATCAATTTCTGCTCTTCGTCCTTTAAACGATCGAAATGATCGTGGTGACGATTGTACCTAGAACGTATTGCGGTTGCCATAGCAAAGCTTTATTAAGCATTTTTGTTGCAAGTGTGCGATTAAAAGCCATTACATATTTCCCTTTCAAATGCGTAATTAATAATATACTAGTAGGGGGGCTGAGTAGCGAAATGCAGTGATAGCACTAACGGTAAGTAAATACATGAATAATTTTGCACTGAAAATAAAAGTGATTTTCAATGACTTTAAATAAATATATTTCATTTGCACTTGTGTGCTTATTTATCGTTATAGCAAGAAAGCTACGGCAATATAGTTATATAAACTATGCGTTGCACTAAATGTTTATTCTATATGATGGAGACATTTGAGTAATGACCCAACATTTTTTTACTTCCTTTTACGTTCTAAAGGAAGTATTGTGATCGCAAAAAAAAAAAAAAAAAAACACTCAAATTTGAGTCTAAATATCGATTTTGCTCACCCCCGAATGAATGTTCAGTAGTTTTTTTGACCTGTCAGCACGTGCATATGTACTTACCAACATATAAGCAGCCGAAAAATCCTTTTCAACCACCCCCGAGTTAATTACGACGAGTTTTCTCGTGACGTCTGTATGTACGTGTGTGCGTATGTATGTATGTGGGTCACATAACTCAAAAACTATATGCCGTAGAAGCTTCTAGCTTGGTATGTAGGATCTGAGGATAGTCTAGTTGTGCACCTCCCCTTGTGGTTGCATTTGAATGTTCCCAAGGGGGTGTTTTACCTTTTTTTGGGGGGTAAATCAGTGTTAATTTCAATGCAGACTCAAGTGATATGAATTGGCGCGACCACTTGGCGATATGTCGCCAAGCTTTTGGTCGGCAAGGATTTGACGCCAGACAAATTTGGCGAAAAAATTATTTTTTGAATTTGGGTTCAATTTGGCGCTATTGGCGATATTTTGCGAAAAATTCACTGAATGATATTAAAATCCCCAATACTTAGAAAATTAACATTGTAAAATATTTTTTGCATTGTTTCGTGGCAGATGAGGGGAGTAAATATTTGAATTGTTACCTTGCTCACTCCAAGCACTTTTTTTAACACTTAAGGCAACTACTAAGAAATTTACACGTAAAAGGAAGTAGTGTGGGGTCCATACCAGATTTTTTAACGCTATATTTGATAATTTAGTATCTTACTGAAAATGGACTTGAAGTTAATGATGGCCTCAATGTATAGCCTCCAATGTATTACCTCCACGTAATACCCTTACGTGGGATACCACATATTAAACTCTGGATGTGTTTTAATTTAGAGAAATATTTAATTTAAAAAAAAAAGAAAAAACAGCAAGCGCTTAGTAGTTGTTAATTCCTTTCAGGAAATTATAGCTCATGTGCTTAATGCATATTTGGAGTTTTGTAGTGCATACGATGCTAATTTAAACGTTTTTTACGTATTATAAAGCACTTCGATAAACATTGTATTGTTTCTTTGCTTTTGTTTTTCTAAAAATATAAAAGACAACCGGATATGGTTTTAGGAGGAAAACTAAATGTACAAAATTGTCTACTTTTTCGGTACCGTAATGTATTTCCTAGAAGAAATGAATGAAAACCGCATCTTTAAGTTTTGAAATAAAGTTAAAAGACATTAAAAATATTTCTAAAAAAATATGCTCAGAATACTTCCTTTTACACGTTTGAAAAGCAATATTTGTAATTTTAAAGTGGTAATACACACGTAATAATTTTGTAACTGATTTAATCAACCTTTTCAAAAAGGACTGTTTTGTCCATAGGTGTTGCAAAACAGTCATTTTGCAAATTATAGCAAAATAAACTTGTTGACTTGCCCCTAATGCAAAGAATTTCAGAATAATAAGGACATTGGTTTCATACGTTTACTTACTCCATGCGAACGTGTTAGTTCTCTGATATAAAATTTTATTTCTATCATTCCAAAATCAGACAGCAATACACGAATAATTAAAAAAAAGTCACACTTAAACTAAATGACTGACACACTAAATACAGCTTCAACTGATTTTAAAGCCTGTAACTTTGCTAATAGGTATTCTTTTCTCTAGATAGTACTACCTATTACGCAGACTCTAAATGGTTTTTTAAGTAAGGTCAGAATCGTCTGTACAGTTTTGCTCCACTTTCCCTCTAAAAAACGTATGTTATTATTTAAATAGAGTCAATCTCGTTTAATGGATCAGCAAACTTCCCAGGAAAAATGATTCTAATAAGCGGAATATTCCCTCATATGGGATAAAAATGACAAATTACAACGGTCTTAATGCTGCAGTTTGAAAATGTGTAGCATTAAGCGAGATATTCTTTTGGCAGATATTTCAATAAGCTTACTCGAATGTAATGTTTTATCTAATATCTTTAAACGAGCAATTCTTGTATATATATATATTTATTTATTTATTTTTCGGATCTCGAAAACAGCTCTAACGATTTCGATAAAAATTTGTATTTAGATAGAGTTTTGGTTTTTTAGTTCATCTACGTCGGCGTTTTTTCTGTAAAAACGCGAGTTTTCACAAAAAACCCCGTTTTTTTTTGTGCCTTCATTGAAAGTTTGAGAAGCTTTTATTGCGCCATTTTCTTTATCTAATATCTTTAAACGAGCAATTCTTGTATATATATATATTTATTTATTTATTTATTTTTCGGATCTCGAAAACAGCTCTAACGATTTCGATAAAAATTTGTATTTAGATAGTTTTGGTTTTTGAGTTCATCTACGTCTGCGTTTTTTCTGTAAAAACGCGAGTTTTCACAAAAAACCCCGTTTTTTTTTTGTGCCTTCATTGAAAGTTTGAGAAGCTTTTATTGCGCCATTTTCTTTATGATTACTTTATTGTTACTGTTTCCGTGGCGACCACGTTTTGTTATAACAATTGGATTTCACATTTAATCACATCAGCGCAAGTTCAAATTATGGTATTTGGCTACGTTAAATTGTTATTCTTTTTGAAACGTTAAAGCAAGGCTTCACTAGATAACAAGCTGTTGGGATAAAAGCAGTGGTAATAGTCCACCGACATCTATTGAATTTTATGGTAACTTACAGTATATAAAAATCAGATTACTTTACTTTTCAAGTGCGATTTCAAAATTGAGTATAAAAGTGTTATAGTTAGTTTTAAAATACTTTTTTTCCTCTTCAAGAGTGTTTAGTAAGATATTTCAGGTAAAAAATCAATAAATATGAAACTCATTCTTAAAATATTAAGTTACATCTAATATCTTTAGACGAGCAATTCTTGTATGTATATATTTCGGATCTCGAAAACGGCTCAAACGATTTTGATAAAATTTTGTATTTAGATAAAGTTTTGGATTTTGTAGTCCGATCGGTAAGTCGTCGGACTCGTAACCGGAGGGTCCCCGGCCGATCATATAGAGGAAGCCCAGCTGATCAAAGATCTACAGTCTTCATAAATGGGGGCTGGGGGACGTTAAAAATTTTCCTTGGTCATAAAATCCTTCAAGTGAAACGATACCTCAGGGGGATGCTGGTCCAAGGGTCTGCTCGGCCCTTGGGTCTGTTCAAAAATGAACAGAGCGCTCTTCAAGGCCCCATCCCGGTTAAACCACGAGTTGTGGTATGTACGGGGGGAACCTTGGAGTGTCAAGTGAAGTGAAAGTCAAAACCAACTGGACAAAATGCGTACTGGAGAACAGGGACTCTGCATATATTCTCATCAACCCCTCCCGCGCCTTCGGCGCCAAATGAAATGAAATTGGGTGTGATTTTACGGTGGGCATGGATTAACCTTTTGACGCAGAATTTTTATCAACGTATTTTTCATACTTTGTTCATTACTCTGAATTAATTTACGGTAAAATAAGAGTAAAATATTATATTAAGCATTTTAATAATTTTCTGGTTATGTAATACAGCACAGAACAGTGGTGTCCCTTTCTGCGTAAAAGGTAAAATATTCATGGGAAATCGGTGTTTCGTTCAGTGGGACACCGGTGTCCCATTTTTGCTTCAAAATGTTAAATAAGGTTGTGTTTTTTAAAACAAATTACGGCTGTTTTAAATGCGTAATTGCAACCAAAGGCTTAAAAATGCTTTTCAAGTTTATCTAAATAAGTACTTCGCATTTTAGAAAAAAACACGAGTTTACAAACCGCTTTTTTTCTTAACCGAGTGGGCTCGGTCCCCAGGTACTGTTTTTAATAATATAACATAAATCATACTTTGATGCCTATAACATTGGAGTAAACAAACATATAATCAAATAAGTGGATATGTCCTAGCTCAACGCTTTTTCGACAAAACACTTTCTGTCTTTACTTCACATTTTACTCAGTTTCTGAAAGAACGCTAATTTCAGGGGAAAAGAAGTGCCTTGATGCATAATCGTTTGAAAAGTAGTCACGGTTATAACTCTTTTCCGTCTTTTCTTTCACCAATAATGGTCGCGTCGCGGTATAATCGTCTTCTTTTGTCACAGGATAAATCGAGTTTGAAGCATGCTGGGGGGAATAAAAGACATCAGGCATACATGCAAGATTGAATAATACTCAAGATCCTGTAACAATGACGACGCGGAGGAAGTTCTAACAATTTCTGGAATCGATAAACTCCAGTATTTTCTTTTTGGAATGTGAAAAAAAAAGGAAATTTTTCGAATCTTATAAGTTTTAGCATGCGGTATGGTGTCCCTCCCCCTCACCACCATGGTTGCAAATAAAACTATACAAAATATGTTAATAGCATTTTTGGTTAAAATATTAGTTAGTAAGCATAAGGTATATAAAAAGGGAAAAATGAATAAATGATAGAAGAATATGTGTAAACATGGCACCCTCGTTAGTTTTCGCCTCAGAGTTTTTTTTTCTTGAAAAATAAAGTTTATTTCTCATGTTTAAACTAGACTTAGAACTATGACAAGTTAAATAAATTAGTTGTATACATATACCAAAATAGCTTTAAAAATTAAATAAAATATAATAAAATTAGAATAAATAAAAAATGAAAATTAAATTGCACTAATAATAGTTTCAAATACTTTGAAAACAGCATAGAAAATTCATAACAGAAAGAACATCAACGATATCGGAAACATTTTTTTTCTTTTAGCCCCGGCATTTCAACTGCAGCGACATTTGGTGTACAATACAATTAACTCAGCTGTGCACGTGTGTCATCAATGAATTTATCATTATGTCGTTTGAATCTGTTTCATCTGAAATTATTTTCTGCGAAAGCCTTTGTTTTGTCTACATATATACTTTCCTTGTATGTTCCTTACCCTAGAGGAAAAAAGACCTCCTCTAATGCACCTAGACCTAATGCACTTAGGTCAAGCGAGTTGGTCAAACACTCAATGAACTATCGTGATTCGTTTAAGAGAAAATTGCTGCTTTGTGTGATGAGAGTTTAAGGTGTTTTCCCTCAAAGAATTTGTAAGGTTGAAAATATGAACTTGTAAATGTGATGGTTCATATGTACTCGACTAAAGGGTTCCCAATGTGCACTACACGTAAGACGTATACCCATTATTGTGTGTGTAAGCTGAAGGAGAGCGAGACAAATAAGTACTCCTTATAACAGATTAAGACCCTTTACCGCTTCTTTCCGGAAACTACTTTAATGCATATGCGCTGTCTGATACTTGACGCTGCCCCTAGAGACAGGGGCATTTTGTCTCAGACACGTGTTCAGATGTGCGCGCTGTAAGACTTCAGATAACTTTCCAAAGTTTTCTGTTCAGAAAAAAAAACACTCAACTCGCTCTGCATCCTTGATAGATCAAATATCTCTTCCACCTGTAACTTACCACCGGCAAGTGGTACCACGTACAGTCCTGGAAGCATGTTTTTGACACATCTAAAACCCAATAGGTTTTGATAAAGTTCAAACGAGGATTAAAGTGCGTCACGACCTCCCCAAGTAGTATCAGCTCATCGGATTTTGCTTGGCCGATCATCGAACTCCTCGTAAACTGATCCCGTAGCGCACGATGACATCGTTTCGATCAGTATCCGAACACGGTTTTCAATGAGCTACTTTTCATCACAAAGCGATACCCTTCCAATCAACTTTCCCGATGAAAATAAGCCGAGTATCCAAAATTGATCCTAAATTCATTGGCACGGGACTGCACTGCTCGTAAATTGCTCCAAAACTCATCGTATTTCGAGCAAAACTCATGGGATTTTGCTGCTCGGATTCTCTTTGGCCGATGAGACATATTGGAGCAATTCCCGATGAGAACTAATCGAATCCGATCATTGGCCGATGAGAATTTCATCGGGTTTCGATGAATAGCCGATCATCGGCTGATGAGATTATGCTGCTAGGTTCGTGTACCGTGACTAAATGAAGAGTATCTTGATTTTTTTTACTTTGACTTCAATTTTAATGAATTAAGGGGGCGGGGGGGGGGGAAAGCAGACCCTTCATTAATGCTTGAATATTAGCACACCCTGCCCCTGCCACTTTCAATTAGTTTTTTTTTCTTTTCTTTTGTTCGAATTAGTTGTGCGTCTTCTGCATACAAACACAAGTTCAACACAGCAAACAGAACTTCTCACCATACATTTTATACACGCGTTTATGGAGAAACACTACCATCTTTTGTAGTCTACAACAATTTAACTATTAATATAGATAATGTGAGAAATAACGATAAAAATGTATTTTCTCTTGAAATGGTAAAACACCTTGAAAAAATGTTCGTTTTTTACTGGATAACAATTAACTTTAAATTTGTTAGTACAAATTATGTTTTGCATTAAAATTAATAATGAAAAATAATTAATTTTGCATTAAAATTAATAATTGTAGAAAGTGAGCTGCAACCCTTATTCACAACGATTTAGTAGTCCAAAATGAAACCCCGATAACATTGTTTCATATTTATCTTGCAATTTAAAACAATTACAGTATTAAGCAGGAAAAGTTAGCTGACGTAATCCAACATACAAAAGAAAATTGACTCTAATTATATTTACTTTAAAATTATTTACTCTACTGCAACACGTTAAAAGTCAAAAAAAAAAAAAAAAAAAAACTGAAATGTCTTATGGTTTATTCATGCGAAAACTCCCACTTATTCTAACAAAATTCAAAGTTAACATCAAATATAAAGTTGAAAATTAAAATAATGATGCATTATTCAAAAATAAAAGAGACTAAGCTTTAAAGAAAATCACCCATTCCGTAAATGTATGCAATATGGCGAAAACATGTATTACTTCTTTAATTATTTATTTAAATTAAATGTATGTATTTTTTTTTAATTGATTCTCTTTTGTTTTATCTATTCATCTAGTCATTATTTATTTTAGGCAAGCGATTAAATATTTTTTATGAAAGAAATATATACTATCAGAGTTGTTTAAAAGGTGATACTAAACTATTTGCCTGGTTTTTTTCTGATAACTAATTCATATTTTATTTTTAAAAATCAGTTTTAAATTCTAAAAAGATATGCTCGACATAATTTGAGAATTAGCAAGTTAACAGAATATCTTTCAGATGCTAAAAAGTCGATGTTTGCATACAGGAAAGTAGGCTCTTTTAGCTGTGGATGGAGCTTCGTGTTTCGTATATCTGTTATTCTTACGGGAAAGTGGGCTAAAACGAAGAGAAAGAAAATTTCTTTTACTTTGCTATAATATACAGGCCCGTAATTTCAGGCTTTTCCAGGGGGTGGGGGGGGGGGCGGTCAAAGGTGCAAACACAGTGCAATTTTATCATAAAACACCGAAAACCACGACCACTTATATGTAAATGCATTGATTTCTCAAAGTCATGGGGGGGGGCAATTGACGACCCCTCTGACCCCCCTAAATGTCGGCCCTGATAATATACTTATTTTTAGGAGACTGCTGCTCTCCTTTCTCGCCTTTGCTTGCCAGCATCCCTAACTGCAAGAAGTTCTATTCAGATACCTTCACGATCACAACTCGCTCACCAGATTAGATAAAATTGCAGTCTAGAAAAAGTGCATTGGGGTGAATATCAGGAGAAGTGCTAATTTAAGTCACAAATGAATTTCTTAAGCACTTCCAAATAAAAACCAAAAATTTTCATTTTTTCATACAGTAAACTGCGTCGCACACACAATCCATGACAAAATTTTCAGGTTTTATTTTAATTTGTTACAATAGAACTCTTTTTATTGCCTCAATGTCATGTCGGCAGCGCGTCACGCATTCGAATCGCTAAGTTCAAAAAAATCTTGTGGATTATAAAACATCACAGCAGAAACAAATACTAAAGGAAATAACGTGTTTTATGTTCATCTATGACGATTAACTCTTGTGTTTTAAATAAAATAAATTTAGATCGATAAAAAAAAGCAATGTCAGCTCGTCACAAGTTTTCATAACATGACGAGTGAGCCAGCTTCCGGAATGATAATATCAAGACAAAACATTTTTTGGCGACAAAAAATTACGCTGGGTGAAGCTCTAATATGTGAGGTTTCAGTTCCGATAGAAAATTTTCACATCGGCTGCATTAAATTACATGTAAGATTTGTTCAATCTTGACTTTTCTGTGTCTACCAAATAAGTGTCCTGTCGGCAGCGGAAATTAAGACACAAAATAAATTAATTTTTCAATCTATTTTTGCATAATGAAAAATAAACCCATGGGCTAAGGTGTTTTCATTTTCGAATCTTTAATTAGGGATGTTCAGCGATCATATTACAGAAAATTTGTCATGTTGGCAGTGGTCATGTCGGCAGCGCCGAAGTAGAAGATATTTATTACGAAACTGATGCGTGCGTTAACAATGTTTTTTCGTAATTCTTTCTTCGTGTTATGAGTTGAGTTTTAAAGAACAAAGATAATTTCAAGTGCATCGTTTTTCCAGCCAGATTTTCCATTATTAGAAGCAGTTTATTTATTGTTTTTTTTTTAATGCTTCAAAACCAATAATTTTTTCGCAAAATTTGAGTTTTCAATCAAAATTATTGCCATTTTTCACCCTCTTTTCTTTCACATCAATATTCAGATCTTCGTTCGTAACTACTGCACCAAAAAATATAATTTTGTTTTAAAATGGAAAACTTACGAACAGTTTAGTGCAAATCTCCCTCCCCCGCTAAACTCTGACTGTCTTGAATTAATTTCGTTTTTTAAGATTGTGTTAAGAATTTTATTTTATTTTGATTTTTTAACTATTGACTTATTTATCTGTTTGAAAAAAACTTTGTCGCACTAATTTAAACTTTAACTAACTTTTAACTAGTCTCTAATTTTATTTATGAAACAAAAAAGCGTTCAGTCTGTGTAAGTATTATTATATTCTAAGTAATAAATATTTTCTTTTTAAACATAAAAGGTAGTGAATGTGTTTACTTTTGTACACTAAGTGTGAAATCTGTAATATTTGTCAGATCGGTAGCGTTCTCATCATGTCGGTAACGCTCAAAGACACTCCCCCCCCCCTAAAATGGGGGTAAATGCTCACTTTGACCATGCCCCTAATTTAAAAAAAAAATTTTACCAATGGGTATTTGAAATACCCTATTAATTTTATTTTTTGAGTATCTTTAAAAATTGAAAATTTCCATGGTCAAATTGGCACTTTTCCTGATACTCACACATTGAAAAATGTGCTCATGTGTTTTCTAAAACTGTCTTGCTTTAAACATAATGGCCTAAAGTAACACTCGGTGCATATGTAGAGACTTTCAATTTAAGTTTAATGTTTAATTGCATGACATATAATATGCAATGGCATTTATTCCAGAATAATTTCACTTTCTGTAATACTTATTTGTGCCATCATTCTTGGAAAGGCTTTTCAAAAAATATTAAAATAGAAAATACAGACTTAAACCGAGTTTTCGAGAACAGTCTTCTAAGTACTCGCCACTCTTATTGTATTGAAAATTGAACAACTCCAAGTTTAGCTTTGTCTAAGCATCCTAAATGGGTACTCTTTTATTCATAGAAAGGGCATTGACTTAATTAATCCATTAGTATTTAAGAGAAAGAATAACCTTTCAAGTACTGAAAAAATGGTTAGTATATTTTTATTTTTCCCAGAGAAAATGCTTTGTTTCGTTTATTTACAAAAAAAAGCGAGAAATTAAAAAGCAATAGTCTTTAACAATAATTTAGCAAAATAATTGCTGTTTACGGTCTTCAAGGTGTTGGTTCTGATTTTTCATGTTCATAAATGTTCTTTAATGAGTACCTAAGCGTGTCTTGAAGCTGTCTAGACAGTTTAAATGGAAGAGATGAAGAAACTTGTGATTTGTAGTTCGTAAGTGTTCATGAGAGTGATTATAAGGAGACTGGTTAAGAGCATTTGATCCCAACAATTATCGCTTTACAAACTCTCCCTTGATGTAACGTGAAACAGGACAAAACTACGATTCAGATAAGGAAATTACCAAGCGCATTTCTTTTCAAAGGCGAAATTTAAAATATATTTAACTTTCTTCACGTTACTCTGTTCAAAATATATGCTCTTCAAAGTATAAATCATCACAAGACCCCCCCAAAAAAAACTATATTTGAAATATCTATTTCAATCCCTATTACTTAAAAAAAATGTGACAGAAAAATGCTTTAATTTTGATATTTGTGCTAGCATTATACCTCTCCTGATTTCGTAATAAAGTAAAATTTATTTATGTGCAAACATTACATGAGTATTTTATTTTGAAATAAATGTTGATATTTTCATTACACACAACCAAATCACACACACGTATATTTGCTGACGCACGTGTAGCTTTTGCGCTTGACAGCAATTACTAAAAAAAAATAATAACTGTAATTTTTTGAAAAACAGGCACAAAGTGAATTGTAATGTTTCACTTACTTAAAAGAAAATTAAATCACACCTTACTTTTGTAAGTTTATTAGTTTTATGAAGTATTAAGAATACAACCAAAACGAGGAGAAAAAGTTTTTTTTAAACATTATTTATGCTGATATAAACATTTTCTTTTCCGATTTTAATGCAACAGTAAAACTGGTTTAAAATAATACAATGTGTTTTGATTATATGTATTCTAGGAAATTTGAATCTCAATTAGCCGGTGAAAAAAAGTCAATCAAAATGACTAAACCCATTGCAACCTATATATATATTTAAAGCTTTAATTTGAGTTTAATGTATTCTTCTATACTTCAAATATAAAATAACTGAAATAGCTCTCCGCAAACAAAATCTTATATAATGCACTTCCTACGATGTGCTATCATAGATGTAATCAAAACATAATATTAATTTTCTAAGCTCCGCTTCATGACTGTGACCAGTTAACCATAAAATACTGCACATAACCTTGCGATTGCCAATCTCAAATAAGTACACAGTTTCGCACGCACGTCAATGCGAACTCTCTATTATAGGGCTCCACAAACCTTAAATTCCAAAGATCTCTCACAACACCTGGAACCTAGTCAGGCAAACGACTCATATGTCTCAATTCTAAGAGACTTAATTACAATAGTTTCCACCACTAGACATCGTAGATTGAAGGTTCATCACTATGGAGTTAAGTTTGGATGGAGTTTGTGCGCTTGATACTGGAAATTGGGGCAGTTTTAAAGAGGAGAGTCAGTAATTGGTGCTGGTATTTCGATTAAGCAGATATATCAGGTGGAGTTGACAGTAGGGCAGTGACGATTATCTTATGCTATTCCAGTGGAACTAAGCATCTTCTATTGAAAATAAAGTTTAACTAATATTGGTTTCTGGCTTGATGTGATGTTTTTCTTATTACATAAAAAGGCTGAGATAAAATATAATTGTGGAGATAATTTTCAAAAATTATTCTATTTTCTGTTACAAGTTGTCTTTAGAAAAATACTGAAAATCAGATGTCTTAAAAGTGTTTTGTAAAAGCTAACAAACTGATTTCTTTTATGGCCCCGTTAGACTAATCTGTACCTCATAAAAAATACTAATGAAAGTTCAAAATTAGCAATTTTCACTTTATTACTGCATTTTATGTAAAATATTATTTCGAATCGATCCATGAGAACGTCATTCTATAAAATAAATTCTTTCAAAATAATTCAGCAGCCTTAAAAGAGAGCGAGTCACACCCTTTGTATGCATCTAACAAACCTTTTTGCGCTCTCTTGAAAAGTAATGAACTTAGGTTTGTCTTGTTCTGAGGTATATAAATAAGATCAAGTATGTATAAGTCATACTTCATGAACTACTCAACTATCATTATTATTAGAATGCATTTTTTAATTTTTATGTACATGCTAGTCTTCAATGTTTCTTCAAGATAAGATGTAATTACGGTAAATAAAATAACACTTTAATTTCAATGTTTTACACAATTTTAAAAATTTTGCACGCACGGAAGTATTTCATACAATCTCAAATTCAAATGTTCACAATACAAGTGAAGAGGGTAAGTAAACGTAATTTTTCTCATAATTTAGAATTACACCTCATAATGTAACATCCATCTGACACCTAAAATGTCTGACCCATTTGTAACAGTATCGATGCATCTTTTCATATTTTACCACTAAAGGCAGTATGCCTCGAAATTTATAAAGAAAGGACTATTTATCATAGCATAAGATCAATTATATTAATAATATTTGGAAAGTAGTGCGTTTTCTAGACTTTATCTATCCACTTATGATTTTCAATGCCCTTGTTTTGTCATTAGCAGACAAAACTTTTAAAATGATGAGTTTTCTAAGGTTTTGTGCTTATGTCTCAAATTTTTGAATTAGTTTAATAGCATTATAATTTTTTTTTTCTATTCTAAAAAAATTTATGGATCCGTTTTAATATACAATAACTTCTTAACTTTATTTTTGAATTATAAATAAAGGATTTTCGACATATTTATAAATGAGGTATTGTGACACGAAAAACATTTTCATGCTTTTCCGTACTTTTTTCCCTTCAGTAACTGCAAAAGGGAAATTGACGCCACACAACAGTGCATCCGAGCTGCAAAATGATTTTAAAATGCAAATAAGCTCTGAAGACCAATAAATTTCGAGTAAAACTGAGCTTTTTAGTTTTGAAGTAATATAGTGCATAAGGGAAATGATATAATTTAAAGTAAAATACAAGAAGAAAGTTTATTTTTAGCGTTTACTTTTTTTGAGAATATTTAACTGTCATTTTTATATTCTAACATAAAACACATACTTATGGATTTCCGCCATTAGGGACTGGAACGGTTTGTGAGGAACTGTGGTTAAAGCGGTAACATGGTCTACACTGAACACGTTAGTGTTAAAAACTGAAGAGTGTGCATGCCAACAGTGCACAATTCTTCCCAGGTAGCACAAAAAACGTTTTAACGTTTTATAAACGTTTTTAATCTGTTGTCATAACGTTAATAACCATTTTACAACCTTTAAAAAACGAAGTGTGCTACTTGCGTTAGCAAGCGCCCATGACGTCAGCACTTTTGTGGGTAAGGAAGGTGCTGTCAAAATGGCTTATTTGTAACATTTAAATTTTTTTACGAATGTCAGTCCCAATGGCTGGACATTAAACCCTTTTCGCATGAAATATTTAATACGAAAAAAGATTACACTACTTGAAAAGAAGCATTTTAGTTTATTAAACTAATAAAACTTGCACTTCAACGTTTTTCATGCGCTTTGTTTATTGGTAACATAATTTACTTCATTTCTTTTGGTTAATGTTTTTATTCTCTGTCGTTGATGCGTTTTATTTAAAATGTAAACGTAATTAACTTTTGGTAATATACAGTAATACACTTTTCGATTCTTAATTCCTGATTAAGCATGAAGAGTTTTCAAAATAATTTATGATTTTTTTTTTCCTTTTTTACTTTCTTCTATATCTAATATATAGAAGAAAGTATTGGTTTCGTGAAAATTTTCGAATGTCGAATTTTGACGGATTTGCACGTTTTGAGGTGCGCTGAGTCCATTTCGACCATTTTTGGAAAATGTCTGTCTGTCTGTCTGTCTGTGTGTGTGTGAGTCTGTATGTGTGTGACCAGTTTTTGTGGCCGCGCTAGAGCAAAAACTACTGAATGAAATCGAACAAAAATTTTTGCACATATGTACCACCATGTGAACTGGTGCACCTGACTTTGTTTAGCGAATTCCTCCAAGGGGGGTGGAGCAATCGCACGTGTTCTGCGCGGGGGTGATTGTTATATCTCAGGAAGTAACCGGCGGAATCAAACGAAAATTGGTCCATGGGTAGACCCTACTGAGTACAGGTGCTGATTCAATTTGTTTGTCAATATCTCGAAGGGGGGTGGAGCAATCGCACGTGTTCTGCGCGGGGGTGACTGCTATATCTCAGGAAGTAACCGGCGGAATCAAACGAAAATTGGTCCATAGGTAGACCCTATTGAGTACAGGTGCTGATTCAATTTGTGTGTCAATATCTCAAAGGGGGGTGGAGCAATCAAAAGTGCTTATTTTGTCATTGCACCTACTGTATCTCGGGAAATATTGCTGCGATTTGAATGAAATTTGGAATAACACTAACCCAATATGGAAGCAAGCATCGATTAAATTTTGGCGCCAATCGCCCCAGGAGGAGGGTGGGGTGATTTTTGCGCTTAGTCAACAATGCGAAAAATTAATTCATTAAAAAATCGCTTTCACGCTATTTAATTATCAAAACAGCTGAAAACTTTCAATGATTTGAAATTTTTAACTGTTGCCAATTTCTTTTTACTAGCAAATAAAATGTTTGCAATTAATCTAAACAAGGCTTTTGCAATGATTTCCAATTTCGCTCATTGATTCTGCATTTGCAGGGTTATTACGATAATTGGGAAATTGTAGCTGTCTCCAATTACTCGGGCGAGTACGTATTTTATTTTGTAACCGGAATTCATAAGATAGATATAGAAGAAAGTTTCGTGACGGCCACGACAGCTAGTTTTCATAAGCATGCCTTTTATTCATGTCATTGGTATGGCTTATAAAAGACAGTGAAATGTAACTGTAATTAACTAGTGATGATATACACTGTTAATGCTTGAAACCTTAAGCTATTGACAGTATTGAAGAATGAAAATATTTTTAAAGAATTTCTTGTGACCGTTTTTTGTACTTTTTTCTCATTGGTACCTTTTATTTATGGCATTGGTGTGACTTATGAAAAAAAAAAACAGTAACATTTAAATATATTTAAATATTGATAATTTACAGTGAAACACCTTGAAATTCTAAATTCTTGACAGGCGTTAGTCCGGAAAAGCTTCTGAAATAAATTCCTGAAACTAATTTTAATTTTTTTAATTGGTATGTTCGTTATCTTCTACGTCATTGGTATGACATTTTTTGAAACATGTGGGTCATTAAAATACCTTGGATGATAGAAGTGAACAATAAATTAGAGTTTATAGAGACTAGTTTGTAGAAAATACTTAGAAGAATTACATTTTTATTTCATTTTATTAAATAAGAGACTAAAGTATGCCATTGACAGTTAGTCCTTTCTCTTACCAGCAAGAGACACGATTACAAAAATGCTGTTCGATACAGTTAAGTACTCTCAGCTCAGGCCCGTCATTTCAAATTTTTCCCGGGGGGGGGGGGCAAAGGATGAAAATACAATACAATTTCACCAGAAAACAACAAAAACTATGTCCACTTATATGTAAATACATTGATTTATCAAATTCAGGGGGGGGGGAATTGACCCCCTCTTCTGATCCTCCCCCTTAAATGACGGGCCTGCCTCAGCTACTGTTATCGTTTATTTACGTGAGCTTCTAAAGTATTTTGTTAACAAAGAGATTATTTTTATTGACTGCCTTTCAAAAGGTAAGTTAATTAGCCACTGAGCACATCTACATAACCAGCTACGTAAAAAAAGAGACTTAGAGTAAAAAAGTTCGCTTTAAAAAATAAAAACAACTGTTATTTACCCGGATAAAACACAACCGCCAATCGCATTCTGACCATTTTTTTAGCCTACTTTCCCGTTAAAAATAAAAGAAAGACGAAAAAAGTATTAAAAATAGCTTAATGCATCTAAAAAATATCGCCAAGTCCAAAAAATATCGCCAAGTTAAAAAAATATCGCCAAGTCCAAAAAATATCGCCAAGGAAAAAAAAAATAAAAAGGTAAAATGAATATCGAAAAATTAAAAATTTGAAAGTAGGGTATTGAGATGGGGAATTTGTGTGTCGGTCGGTCGGTCGGTCTGTCTGTCCCCCCTCCTAATAACTTTTGAATGAACATTCCGATTTTGACAAACTTTTTTTTGTTGGAAAGATCTCGGCGAGTACAGCTCATTCCCATATTTGATTTTTCGATTTGAACCGTCCGAATGGAATAATTTTTTTTTGTTCGAAAGATCTCATCGAGTGCAGCTCATTCCCATATTTGATTTTTCGATTTGGACAATTTTTGGTTCAACTTTGAACCGTTCAAACAACCGGTCCCGCGATGCTAACTTTTGAGTGAACAATCCGATTTGAACAAACTTTTTTTTGTTCGAAAGATCTTTTCAAGGATACTTCATTCCCGTATCTACATTTTCGATTTGAACAATTTTTCGTTCAACATTGATCCACTCAATCAAGCTGTCACCCCTAATATCTTTTGAGTGAACAGTCCGATTTAAATAAACTTTTTTTTGTTCGAAGGATCTCAGCAAGGATACTTCATTACCGTATTTAAATTTTCAATTTGAACACTTTTTCGTTCAACATTGAACAGTTCAAGCAACCTTTCCCCACCTAATAACTTTTGAGTGAACCGTCCGAATGGAATAAACTTTTTTTTGTTTGAAAGATCTCGGAGAGGCTTTCTCATACATTCCCATATTTCGCTTTTTGATTTGAACCATTTTTCGTTCAATATTGAACCGTTGAGAAAAAAAAATTAACATTAGCGTCTACGAGGAATTTGAGTTGAATGTTGATCCTGAACTTAAAGTCGGATTTCCTTCAAACTAACTTTGTAAGAAAATGGTTTTGATAACTAATGTTTGTAACGTACTTTTCTGAGTAATCTTCTGTAAAGACTCTGATTCCGACTCCGACTCCGCAAACATGGCGGAAATGCAGGCTCAGAAAAAAAAAAAAATAACTGACTGTGCAGACGATTTTTTGTTTATTTATTCATTTGTTTTTTTTTATTTATTATTATTTTTTTTTTTTTGGCAGACGATGTTTTTTTTTTTTTGTAACAAAAATTTTTCATTCACGAGAACATTTTATTCTTTATTTATATTTAACAACTGGCAACGGATGAACAGTCCGATTTGAACAAACTTTTTTTTGTTCGAAAGGTCTTTTCAAGGATACTTCATTCCCGTATCTACATTTTCGATTTGAACAATTTTTCGTTCAACATTGAACCGTTTAAACAAGCTGTCACCTCTAATAACTTTTGAGTGAACAGTCCAACTTAAACGAGCCCAAAAAATATCGCCAAGCCTAAAAAATATCGCCAAGTCCAAAAAATATCGCCAAGTCCAAAAAATATCGCCAAGTCCAAAAAATATCGCCAAGTCCAAAAAATATCGCCAAGTCCAAAAAATATCGCCAAGCCCAAAAAATATCGCCAAATCCAAAAAATATCGCCAAGTTAAAAAAAAATATCGCCAAGTCCAAAAAATATCGCCAAATTAAAAAAATATCGCCAAGCCCAAAAAATATCGCCAAGTCCAAAAAATATCGCCAAGCCCAAAAAATATCGCCAAGTCCAAAAAATATCGCCAAGCCCAAAAAATATCGCCAAATCCAAAAAATATCGCCAAGTTAAAAAAAAAATATCGCCAAGTCCAAAAAATATCGCCAAGTTAAAAAAATATCGCCAAGCCCAAAAAATATCGCCAAGTCCAAAAAATATCGCCAAGCTCAAAAAATATCGCCAAGTCCAAAAAATATCGCCAAGCCCAAAAAATATTGCCAAGTCCAAAAAATATCGCCAAGCCCAAAAAATATCGCCAAGTCCAAAAAATATCGCCAAGCCCAAAAAATATCGCCAAGCCCAAAAAATATCGCCAAGTCCAAAAAATATCGCCAAGTTAAAAAAAATATCGCCAAGTCCAAAAAATATCGCCAAGTTAAAAAAATAAAAAGGTAAAATGAATATCGAAAAATTAAAAATTTGAAAGTAGGGTATTGAGATGGGGAATTTGTGTGTCGGTCTGTCGGTCGGTCTGTCTGTCCCCCCCTAATAACTTTTGAATGAATATTCCGATTTGGACAAACTTTTTTTTGTTGGAAAGATCTCGGCGAGTACAGCTCATTCCCATATTTGATTTTTCGATTTGAACAATTTTTAGTTCAACTTTGAGCCGTTCAAACAACCTGTCCCGCGATACTAACTTTTGAGTGAACAGTCCGATTGGAACAAACTTTTTTTTGTTCGAAAGATCTTTTCAAGGATACTTCATTCCTGTATCTACATTTTCGATTTGAAGAATTTTTTGTTCAACATTGAACCGTTCAAGCAACCCTTCCCCCCTAATAACTTTTGAATGAACATTCCGATTTGAACAAACTTTTTTTTGTTGACGCGATTACAACTCATAGTGTTAGCGATTACAACTCATTCCCATATTTGATTTTTCGAGTTGAACAATTTTGGTTCAACATTGAACCGTTCAAGCAACCTTTCCCCCCTAATAACTTTTGAATGATCATTCAAATTGGAACAAACTTTTTTTTGTTGGAAAGATTTCGGCGAGTACAACTCATTCCCATATTTGATTTTTCGATTTGAACAATTTTTGGTTCAACTTTGAACCGTTCAAACAACCTGTCCCGCGATGCTAACTTTTGAGTGAACAGTCCGATTTCAACAAACTTTTTTTTGTTCGAAAGATCTTATCAAGGATACTTCATTCCCGTATTTACATTTCCGAATTGAACAATTTTTCGTTCAACATTGAACCGCTCAAGCAAGCTGTCACCCCTAATAATTTTTGAGTGAACAGTCCGATTTAAATAAACTTTTTTTTTTGTTCGAAGGATCTCAGCAAGGATACTTCATTACAGTATTTAAATTTTCAATTTGAACATTTTTTCGTTCAACATTGAACCGTTCAAGCAACCTTTCCCCACCTAATAACTTCTGAGTGAACCATCCGAATGGAATAAACTTTTTTTTGTTTGAAAGATCTCGGAGAGGTTCATTCCCTTATTTCGCTTTTTGGTTTGAACCATTTTTCGTTCAATATTGAATCGTTCAGAAAAAAATTTAACATTAGCGCCTACGGGGAATTTAAGTTGAATGTTGATCCTGGAACTTAAAGTCGGATTTCCTTCAAACTAACTTTGTAAAAAAATGGTTTTGATAAATAATGTTTGTAAAGTACTTTTCTGAATAATCTTCTGTGAGGACTCTGATTCCGACTCCGACTCCACAAACATGGCGGAACTGCAGGCTCAGAAAAAAATGACTGACTGTGCAGACGATTTTTTGTTTATTTATTCATTTGTGTTATTGTATTTATTACTATTATTTTTTTTTGGCAGACGATTTTTTTTGTAACAAAAGTGTTTCATTCACGAGGGCATTTTATTCTTTATTTATATTTAACAACTGGCAACGGTTTAAAAGTGAAAATCGAGACATTTTATCGACGGACGAGTTTTTTTTCCTTTCTTTGATAAAATGTGTTTTGATGTACTTTGTACTTTTAATTTTTTTTTTTTTTTTGAAAACGATTGAGGAATTTTTCTGCGGAAGAACTGTAACAGTTACATTCTTTAAAAGGTGCGATAAAACTTCATTTATTCATTTATTTACTTTTTATGTCTCTATTTCATCTGATGAGAGGGGTATATTTTGCTTTTAGAAATCAGCTTCAAGTGCTAAAAAGGTATGTTTGACATAATGTTTAGTCTCAGATGATCAGGAGAATAATGATCAGATGCTAGAATGCCGATGTCGATGTACGGGAAAGTAGGCTCGTTTAGTTCTTGACAGAACTTCTTGTTTTTTTTTGGCAGACGATGTTTTTTTTTTTTGTAACAAAAATTTTTCATTCACGAGAACATTTTATTCTTTATTTATATTTAACAACTGGCAACGGATTAAAAGTGAAATTCGAGACATTATATTAACGGACGAGCTTTTTTTTTCCTTTTTTTTTTCTTTCTTTGATAAAATGTGTTTTGATGCTCTTTGTACTTTTATCTATTTATTTATTTATTTATTTATTTTATTATTATTATTATTATTATTATTATTTTGAAAACGATGGGGGATTTTTTCTACGGAGGAACTGCAAAAGTTACACTCTTTAAAAGGTGCGACAAAACTTTATTTATTCGTTAATTACTTTTTACGTGTCTATTTCATCTGATGAAAGGGGTATATTTTGCTTTTCGAAATCAGCTCTTAGTGCAAAAGAAGTATGTTTGACATAATTTTAAGTCTCAGATAATCAAGAGAATAATGATCAGATGCGAGAATGCCGATGTCGATGTACGGGAAAGTAGGCTCGTTTAGTTCTTGACAGAACTTCTTGTTAAATTAGGGGATTTAAAGCATGAAAGTCTTGAAACATCCTACCATTTGAAACATTTCGCTCCCTTTGACTTTAATCTACTCCAAAATCCCAACAAATTTGTAGATGGAAAACGTTTTGGATCAAGTGCAGACGTGATAAAAGCACTAAATGGATATTTTGAATACCTTTTTTTAAATTCCACTTTAGAGACGGAATTTGGAGAAATGTTAGAGGAGGTTTTTTAAACTGAATTGAGACGTTGATTGGTATGATCAATGTATTTTAAGAATAAAAAAAGACATTTTCCGCTGCTAGAAGAGGATTTTTTCCCTTATTCTCGAAACAAAAATGTTGAAAATGACCTTTCAGGGTAAATGCAGCTTCACTTCTAATTGATAGTCTAAATTAAACTAACTTCTAATTGATTATTTTTAAAAGCATCTGTTGCATGTGACTATTTACTTTGTGTGTAGTAAGAAGTCAGAAAACTCATTCATCATAATACCTTGATTTAAAAATAATGAATTGAAGTAATAGACATTGGGCAAACTCTTCAAGTATATTCGTATAATAGAAGATTAAATGATGCAGGTTAAAAACTCTCAATCGACGAAAAATAATTCATTAATTGAAGCAAATGCACCCACAGCTCGATCATAGCATCCTAAGACTGCATTTTCGTCCTTATTGCGGACTCCTCAGTTAGGAATAGCC
Organism: Uloborus plumipes; assembly: GCA_038373865.1. Lineage (NCBI taxonomy): Eukaryota > Metazoa > Arthropoda > Arachnida > Araneae > Uloboridae > Uloborus > Uloborus plumipes. Next base: position 118,128 of record JAXGGA010000356.1, on the reverse strand, counting down.
AATGGTCGTGCTGGAGGCAAAGATCCTCTTAGTCCTAACTATTGCAATTCATTTATTGCATGCTTGAAATTTAAAGCAGTGAATCTCAACCTTAGGGGGATTGCCCCTAGGGAGACAATTTTCTATATACCAAATACAAATGCCGACGGATTTAGGAGTTAGAAACTTATACCAAACCAATTTTTCACAGAACAAGAAATCGCAAGGTTAAAAACAAATTAAGGGTCAGTAGCTTCACCTTCTCACCTTTTCATGAACACTAAGAAAGTATTTTATTATTTATCGCCCAGTTTCAAGTTTTCCTTTTTTTTAATTGTAACTGTTTTTGATTCTCTCATATTCATATTTAAAAAGAAAATGATTAAAAAAATGTACTTCCGCTTTCAAAAAATACGTTAATAACCTGAGTTAAGTATTTCCTTTTGTACGATTTAAAGAGAAAAAAAAGGGTAAAAACGGTTTTTTTAATTTAGTAATATTAATATTAGTTTCAGTTTAAGAGCGTTTGGATAAATGTGCTTATTATATAATTTAACTAAACTAAAATTAGATAGTCATATTTTCAAAAATATCTATGTTCATTTCGTCAACGTACGGTTTTTCAGGGGAGAAAGAAAGGGTGGAGGTGCAGAAGATGTCAATTAGCTTCTAAATAGAGGCGATAGTCTCAGAAAATTGAGAGCACTTGATTTAGAACTAGTTGTTGCATTTTAGATATTATTAATGTTATTTTTTCATTTATTGAAAATCGGGACTTTCATGCGTCGTTATATACATAATGATCCATTATTATTATTATTTCTTACATATTAAAAAGTTTGTCAAAGTGTGATAAATACAATAGCTCAATGTTTTGTTTTTAAATATACACTTTCAAATGAAGTTATTTTGAGTTTCAGTTAAAACCACGCTTGTCTGTGAATTTATTTCACCTTAGGTATACATACTGAAAGATGCATTTCGTTAATGAAAATAACACTCAATATTACGAATTTGTTCCCGAATATAAATCTGCAGCTGTGATAGATCGAGTATATGTATTTTAAGGTATGGTTTGTATATATGTTATTTAAAAGAAAAAATCGCGATTAAAAAAAAATTGACATTTGTAAAAAAAATTCCAAAATTTCTATAAATTTATCATTGTTTTTCTCTTTTTAATTGAAACAGCTTTTACGAACCCCGAAATTGCAATTCTACATATGACTATTTAAAGTAACACAAAATTGTCTGAATCTACATGGATTAATACATATTACTATACCAGGAAGGAACTTAACTTGACACGAAAGGTCACTACGCGCGGAGCCAATAAGAGCTCAGAAGCAGTTAAGGATCTCCTCTAATTCGCCAAGTAGGCTGTTACGTTTTATCTAGCTCGTTTTTCATTGGCCGACGTCACGCTGACGTCACAACGCCAGTGTCAACAAACCTTGCTGCTCAGTATAGGCTGGTTTCGCAGTATGATTTCTACTTTTACATACTCTTTTATTGCAATAATCGAAATTAGTAATTCGCAATGAACAGAAAAATTTATGTACACTGCGAAAAAAAATGTTGTTGTTTTGACAGTATAATACTGGCGGCAGAGGTTCTAGTTTAAAACTAGCTACTTCAGTCTATTACTGTAAAACTAGCAATTTTACAGTTTATTACTGTAAAATTATGAATTTTAAAATAAAATTAACTGTGTTATACTGTAAAAACAGCAGTATAATACTGGCAGCAAAGATTCCAGTTTAAAACTGTACAATGCGCTGTAATAAACTTTGAAACTATACTGTTAAATTTTTTTACGGTAAAAGTTACTGGCATCTATGTTGCCAGTAACTTTTACCGTAAAATATTTTTCCCGGAAAATTTTACGGAAGAGAAAACAAGAATTAAAAAGCGCACGATACGAATGACAAGGATCGAACTCGAGACCCAATTTTTACACCCTGCTTTACTATCCACGGTACCAGATGAGACACATCAGGGGCCCTACTCTGAAACTTCCTGGAACTTCCAGTGACGCCTATTACTCCCTCACGACAAGCAAGAATAGCCGAAAAAGTAGTCGCTTGTCAAATTTTGTACTAATCTGAAAGCCCTAATGTGCCCAAGCGAGAATTTTCTCTCCTTTTACCGCGCATCGAGAAGGAAAAACGATTGACCAATCAAATGACAGTATTTTTAGTATATCTCACTCGCGTTACATCAACATTCGTGCGTGCATTTTGCTTTAACTTTCTGGTTTAGCTTAGCCTCCGCAATAGATGGCAAAAAGATTCGAGAGCCAAATATTAAAAGCATTCGGGCAGATTAAGGTGTTGCGTTTCAGGAATTTAAAAATATTAGAATTTTAAATCGCAATTAGTACATTTTTTCAACACATACGAGCATACAAGCGTAAGCGAAGTAAGGTGTCGAAATACATTATACGAATTCATTTCAATGTATCAAATGCTTCGACTAAACATGAAAAAATTTATAAATACTTTTAAAAAATAATACTAATATTTAAAAATATTTGTTAAATTAAATCATTTAACTTCATGACTTTGTTTTCAGCAATATTTTGACTTTATCGCAATAACAGTTTTAAATTCAGGCTTTAAGTAAAAGTCCCCTTTTTGCGTTACTCAGTTTTGTTTTCGCAATAATAGTTGTTTTTACAGTCTTTAAATGCTAAGTAAAGAAAAATCACATGTCTGGGCAGGGCAAAAAAAGGCCTTAAATATCTCTAAAGTTTTTAAAATGGAGAAATTTCATATCGCACTATGACAAGATAAAAAATAAATTAAAAAATACTCTTTCGAAAACTTGAAATCCAAAATATTTTACTATTTCATTAGATTGTTTTTATTTGGGGGGGGGGGGGCAGCCCAAAAAGCTCGTGCTCAATATCCTACAAAGTCGTGCCCTTTGTCTAGGTATCACTTTTTCAAAACGTGTATTTAAAACATTTGTTGTTTGAGAGGGGTAAAAATTACTGCATGTGCTGCGCTTTTTTGCAATGAGTTTGATAGACTCAATTCTGCTTTTCGCGATATTTTGGCCTTTTCGCCAATAAGAGATATATATTCACTCTCTAAATATTAAGTACAAGTCCCTATTTTTGGGGCAATGCATAAGAGAAAAATGGAGATCCTAAATCACATGTCTGCGGATCTTTTTTCCAAAATGCATTTAAAACACTTTATGTTTGAGAATTGAAATAAACAAATTCATGTTTTATGCTTTTACTATCATTTTAAGACTTGAAAAACGATGATTCAATTATTCTGTGAGGTAAAATTAAACTTAAATACGATACGATAAAAACGAAATGCTCCCCCCCTCCCCTGGTAGAAAATAGAATTTGAGTAAAGAGCTCATTTTATTAAAGGAAATGTATCCCTCCCCCTTGGGTTAGATCGACACCCTGGTTAAGTAAATATATAAATTCAAGTTTTGGGCATACCTTAAAGTAATTTCAATTTGCAAAATGTTGGCCAATTTCTCAGTAAAATAAGATGATTATAGATAATCGGCAAAGTTGCAGAGTTCCAATTACTGCCGATAAATGGCTGCTCTCCCAAATTCAAACTCAAAATAAAGAAAAAATCTTGACTCTCAATGTAAAAACATACTAAACCACATTTTCAGAACTTATAAACATTATGGCACACTCCGCGTTGAGAAAAAATGGAATAAACAAACAGCTTCTCACTGCCGAAGAAGGCATCTCACGTCTTCTTACCCTGTCGTAAACTTCTCGGCGCGATTCTAGATACCTTAAATTAGAAGTGGCTTTGAGATTAGCGATTATTCGTGTCTCACGAGATGTGACGTCACGGGGCACAAAAAACCCGTATTCTCGGTATCGACTATATTGACGATACAATGAGAGTAGGGCCCCAGGAGAGCGGAAATAGGGTGTCGTCTGCATTGCACAGTAAGTCACGTAGTGATCAATGGCGCCGCAACCGCATTTTTTTATCGGTACAATTTACTGTAAAAAAATTCTGTACTGTAAACGCTACATTTTACAGTAACATATACCGTAAAAACGTCCTGAATTTTTAACAGTGAGCAATTTTAGTTTATTACTGTAAACTAGCAACTTTGCAGCCTACTACTGTAAAATTAGCAATTTTGCAGTTTATTACCGTAAAATTACTGTGAAATTAGCTGTATTATACTGTAAAAACAACAACCGTTTTTTTTCAGTGTATCTATGATACATTTTTGCTCTAAAACAAAAGCAAGCTGAACGTGTATTTGTAGAAAATGAGTCAATATCCTAAAAATTGAGGAGAATTGCTTTCTCGAGCCGTAAGATTTATCTGCTGCGAGATTTGGTATATTGTTTTCATGAGACAAAATGAGTAATTGAGGTATCCCAGCGTGTGCTCCGAGGTAATTGCGAACAAGAAACTACTGCTCTGATATCTATCACAGAAAGCGTCAGATGAAGTGGAGCAATGATTACTCAAAACGTAACTGCTACTGACAGAACTTAAATGATAACAGAATATCAATCACGTTTAGTAAAGTAAAGTGAAAGAAATAAAACTGAACGGGAATGATTTTTTTGTGGGGTAAGAACGGTATAATTTATAGTATTTTTGATAACTTAATCGATAATATTAAAATATGATCATATATTTGTCGAAATTGCGTTTGTTTGGAAATGTTAAGTGCGTGCATAATTTATTATGTAGGAGTATAACGCAAAAGAAAGTACATTTTTCCCACACAAAAGAGTAATAACTATCGACTACGAAAGATATATTGCGTCTGGTATATCTAAATATTGTTTATATTTTTAAAATAAATAAAGTTTATAGGTAAAGGGAAAAAACAGCAATCATTTATTAAAAGCAAATTATCTTTCAAACTTTAATTTTAATTCCAGCTCGCTTGGAACAATTCCTTCTTAAGAAGAATTTGAATTCCAGTTTCAAACTGTTACTTTGCGGTAATGAAGTTAATATTTTCGTCAATACTTCTTATAATTATGAAGTTTAGAACATATGTAATTTTTACCTAATATTTAGTATATATATAGACATTGAAGTGTCTGATTTTTTTTAATATCTATAAATAAAACGTCATCGGGGTTCTGATTAGCTTTATTTTTCTTATCAAATGAATAAGTACATCCTAATGATCGTATTCATGTGTTTCTAAAAGTAACATTACCCTCACCCTTCCCTGAAACGAGTCATATGACCATTGTAGTCAGGGACGCGCGGTTATTATGACCTTTTTTCCAAACAAGGCAAACATTTTGTGCTTGGATATTGCAGGAAGTTGGCTTGTATATTCAAAAGAAATCATGCATTTTAAAGTTCATATAATGTCCATTTTAACTTAAGTAGAACTTAAAACAACAGTAAAACATTTTGTGGCATATCAGAGCCATGTGGCTGCACGTTTTATTTAAATATATGCTAAAAGTCGTGGTTTCCAAACATTTTTGATCGTATACATCTTAGGAAAAACAAACTATTCGCACCTGAGGTATATTTCGCAATTAAGCGATGTTTTTTTTTAAAACTATCTTAACATTACTATCCAGTTCATTCTTACATATCTTAACATTATTGGATAAATATTTAAATTTCGCAAACCTCAACTACACCAGTCAAGTTTAAGTAATATGAAAATGTCGCATATGAAAATTGCTTTCAGACGAATTTTTCGTCTTTTTTTTTCTTCTTTTTTTAACTACTAAAGCAAAATCACACCATAATGGAAACAGTTTTTAACTTATTATTATTTTTTTTTTAAATACGGCTTTACTCTCCTACATGAATTTCCTTAAAAAATGATTTACAGGCACTACCTTTTCAGCTATATGTTATCAACTTACTCAAATGCACTGACTGAGGACATAAAGTTCGAAGCATTATAGTTTTCCAAACAGACGCGTGTTATTATTATATTTATCATTTAATTCTTACTTATGTTGTATATCAGTATAACATCATGTAAATCAAGGTACTTGTTTTAACGAAGCTACGTAAGCTGGTTAAAATTTTCGTATTGGTAATTTTTTGTGTTGGTAAACTTCAACAGTTATGTAACCTCATTACTCTCTAATTTTGTCATTTTTGTGTTATATAACTTTAATACTAAAAAGGGTAAATGAATGATTTCAGTTGAACGGATGTATATTTTTAATAAAGAGTTGAATCCGTAGAAAATTTGTAAACGAAAAATGAAAAAAAAAAAAAAAAAGATATAAAAGTTGTTCGACCGATTTAATTTATGCATCAGTAAATACGCTTCTGAAAAGTTTTGAGCAAAAAATGAAAATGAAATGAAATAGCTGCTGAATAGAAGTACTCTGAAACATCGAACACACTCTATGGACATCTCCTAGTCTTGATTTCTTGCTTTTTCCAAATTCCACGCTTTGGAAAATATTTGATTTAATCTCAGCGATCGAGACATTTTTTTTTATTTAAATTCAATCGTTTGTGCATAGTAACAGAACATTTTGCATGGCATATCTCAATTTTTGCAAAGGGAGTGTACTTCCCGCAATCAATAAAATTAAATTAATATTTAAGTGAATCATTTGTCACGGTGAAATGAATTATAAATGAAAATACCTTTGAATCTATTTTCTCTTAGCAGGATTTTAAAATTTTCTTGGAAGAAAATTAAAGTTTATAGCGAAGATGAAAGAAGTGACATTCTGATAGCGGTTTTTTAGGTTTCAAGAATTTAATGCGCTATATATTTTTCATTATTAAAATGAAATTATTTACAAATTTCACTTCCATGGAAACCTTTTATTTTTACGAACAACCAGCTAATATAATTTTGCAGTTCGAAAGTATAGCTTTGCTTTTCTTTCTTTTACTTTGTTTTAGAAAAAGATTTAAGTTAAAAATGTTTTAAACCAACGAATTTTACTTGATTTCTCCATTGAGAAGAGGATTTGCGTTTGGGCACGTATCTCGCAAATTTTTAATCGATACTAAAACTATACCGACGAATTTAAAAAGCAAAACTTTGGAAATACTTCTTTTTTTCCCACAAATTGATCACAAATCCTATTTAAATTCATTCATTTCATTAGCAGTCGGTACTAAATAAGTCGGAGTTATCAAAAAAAAAAAAAATCTTTATTGGAAATAAAAATTTTAGTAGAAGAAAAATGCTGCTCCTTTGGACCCAGATACAGAACACTTTTCTTGAAATAATATATAATATAGGTTTTTTGGAAAGAAGCCTGAAGTTTACATTCTTCTATAATCTTTTTTCCTATTTTTAACATTACTTTATTAAAAGAAAATAATTAAAACTGACTGTGTATAGGTGAAGTTGAATAATTATTGTTATACACTATTCAATAACAATATTGAGAAAAACGTATATAAAGAACGGTCTCCAAGGTTTTATTTTACCAATGGTAAATGGAAGACCTGCAGTTTATATAAATAAATTACTACGTTTAATTTTAATGTTTCTTACTGTAAAAATATGTTCTAAACCTATGAAGCATATTCATTCTAAAAAAGAAGAAAGAAAAAAAAACTCAATGTCTTTTTTAAAAAAAAATCTCTAAAGCTTTGCATTTCAACATCCTACAGGCATGAGTTACTGCTCGCTGAATGATCTTAATTTTTACATATTTTACTTTTCAACATAGTGTTTCAGAACTAGGGGTAGTCACAAGTTACATTCCCCCATCCTTCCAATAAAGCAATTAATATAGATAAAAATACACTAATGAATATATAAAGTAATTACGCACAATAATACTAACCTAAAGTTAAAGGCCCAATTACTCGCTGATTTGTGATTCAGTTGCCATTGGGGGTCATTCCATGTCAAGTGTCCCAAATTTCGAGAAAGTCCCCATCTGCACCCCCTCCCCCGATTTAATTTTTTTTTTGGATGTACATCTAAGGTTTTCATGAAGCCATACCAAATTATAGCACCATAAGTCCTATGGTTCAGCCAATATAAACTATTTTGTAAAGGCCTCTTTTTCGTGTCGTGAAAAAAAATGACCAAATCGTCAAGTTTGTACTTTTGTTGCTCGCGACCTAAGACGATTACCAGGCTAAAATTTGGTGATTCTGATCACTGTTTAGGGTAGAAGAGCCTACTTGTGTAACAAAAGCTCAATGCAATGTATTTTTTTTTGCAATTTGCTGCCAAAGTTGATAAAAAATGGTATTTTGGAAAATTTTGGGGGGGGGGGGTCGAGTGGAGACTCCTTGTACACTTGACATGGAATGACCCATTGTTTTACATCAACCAAAAAGCAAACATCATTCCATGTGAAAATTTAGGCTTAAATTATGCTTGTCAACAATTCAACAAAAATAGCAAATCAACCTTATTAGAAACACGGATCCATAACAAGACAATCTCTGAAAAAAGATACCAGAAAGTACAATCAATTTAAAAACAATTGAACGGTTCTTTATTGTCAGTGCAAAAACATACCCACATTTGATAAATTAAAATATTTTAAAAACTATACTTTCAATAGGAACGAAAAATATCAATCTTCAGTTTTGGGGCACTGGTAATTTGGAACTTTTTAGTTCATGCACCTATGTGTAACATTTGCATTGCATTATAATATCCTCTCCTTGGATGTATTACTAAGGACACTGAAGCCCTTATAATAACAACCATGGCCCAATTAGGCTACAGTGTACTCTTACACTGCTAGACATTGAAAATGCAACACCGAGAAGGAGTGGTCAGAAATTGATGAAATTTGGTAAGAAGACAGAGACAGCATGGAACAATAAGTGATATTTATTTCAAAATAAATAAGCAAAATTTAGAGCGAGGACGGCGTCGGCTTATTATTTTGTCTTAATGGTTATTACAGATAACCATTAAGACAAAACATTTACCGCAAAATAAGACGAGGCAATTTTGATAAGAATCTTCTGTAACAACCGTTTTTCCACTTTGTCTGATGATAAAAACTGCTTGTTAATAGCGTTTTATCATCATTTAAGCCCTTTGAGAGTTTCGTGAATTTTTGATATAATGCATAGAAAATTGGAGAATCGCCCTTCTTAGTGCGCACGTGATTGTGTGTCAGTGCATGTGGTGAGGTGGAAAATTAACAAAGCAAGCTTTGCTGCATATAAAACTTGGTTAGAATTGTTTTCCTACTACAAATTCATTTTGATTTTCTGTTTATTTATTTATTGATTTATTTTTACTAAATGAATAGAGTGAAATTTAAAGAAATAAATAAATACCTGAATTATATAATTAATCAAGTAATACGTTTGACTAGACACAGATATACCTCCTCCCTTCCTTAATAAAAGCAATATATTAAAAACATTGTGGATTTGTGCATTCAAACATTCAATAAAGTATATCACAAAAAAAAATTAACTTGATAACTTAAAGGCTTAGTAAAAGAGTAGATAAACGTGTTTATAAAAGCGTAAATTAAAAACTTATGTACAGATCTAATTTTAAAATCAACGCATCTCTAAATCATTTTTGTTCAAAACTGTAATAATTTGAATGCGTTTTTCACTTCAAACTCGTAATACTTACTGCTTTTATTTAAGGGTTTCTTTGACGTTGAAAAAAAAAAATATATATATATTAATCTACTTATATGAGCCACTTTGAAAACATTTAATAAAAACTTTTCAACGATTTCAAAACCGTCATAATCTAATGCAAAAATTTAAGGCTAGATCTTCATTAAATATTCATGTATATCTCCAATAGAGTATGAAAAAGTAAAGAAAAAAAAAGATGAACTACTTTTGCAAAATGAAATGTCCCATAAAAGACATAAATATACATTTCCCTCCTACTTTTTCTAGATAAAACTAAATCTTCTCTAGTTTAGCGAAAAAGTTGGTGATTTGGAATTTTTGAAAGAGTCTAATGATGTGAATGAATTTCTCCCCTCAAACTTCTGCCATAAGTAACTGTTCATGCATTTTAGCTTTCTCCTGCTTTCGTCTTTTGTAATCCTATTTCACAAGCTCAAACTCCGCGGAAAATGTATCTTAATTCAAAAGTGACGGTGAATTATCCCGTAAATTTTCAATCGGGATATTTTCACGAAGGTTTTTGAATTGCAAAAATATCTCATGAATTTCAAGCAGCTATAAAGTGTATGAAAATCTGCAATGCATCAGCAAAATAGTTCGTCAGAAAAGACCTTGACAAGTAGTATCGGTGAAGCGGTATAAGCCTTTAAGAATGGTCGAAAAATACATTATCTAGTTTGAACATTTAAAAAATAATGCTTTTGTGAAGAATAATTATGAAACATAGAGTAATAAATTTTTCATTTCGTAGGAACTCACAGCCACGCACCAATACTCGTACTGCTTGAAAGAGCGTCTATTATGATTGTTTTATACTCATACTTTGATGGCACCACTTTTGTCGTTATAACAACGCCAATTTTTCCTTGTATGGAAAGCATTACAGTGTTTTGTGGTGTCATATATCACCATACTTTAGCTATTTCATATTTATTGGATAAGGGTATAGTAGCTATTTCTTTACACTTCATCCCGATACTAATGATTTCTATAAAATAATAAATTCTCTTACTATTGAACATTTATTTAAAACTTTTTTTTTACTTACAACTCGTTTTACTTTTTATTAAAAAAAAGTCACTTTTAAAAAGTTCATTCAAGGAGAAAGCTGTTCCTCCAAGCTTACTTTCGTTAAAGGTATAACCAATTCCTAAATAAAATGGCACATATTCCTAGAGATAGTTTTCAAAAGGTGCTTAACGAACAGTTCTCATTTCAAATTCATAAACGCTGATTAAAGTACTTTCGAAAACTTGAGAACAAATCTCGATCATTTCCCATGACTTCCAAGCATTTTCCCCATTTGTGAAAACGTAATTTTCGGGAAAGTTTTCCCATTGATTGAAAGGGTTTCGCGGCTGGAATTGTTATTGTGTCTGAAGTTGAACATTTTATAAAACGGGAATTGCGAGGGCGAACAGAAGCTTTGTTGGAAAATATTTCTTTGCAGTTAAACTGTGGCAGGAGAGTAAACCTGAAATTTAACTATTCCAACAAGTTTTAGTTTTTCTCCACTGAAATTATGTTACGCTATTTTGAATAAAATTAAGGATTTATCTTGCATATGTTAATGTTATACATAGACATTCTTGCATGTTTATGATGACTGTATCCTCACAAAATTATTCATTTTTAATTTAGCAAATAAGGCATTTCTATTTTTTATATCTGTACAAAATAAATAGCGTCTTTTGTATTTGGCATTTAAATAATTTCTAAAAAATAATGTTGTTCCTCATTTAACTCTTAAAGACTAAACTTTTTATCTAAAGATTTATATTGCTATTTTTAAAATTAACTCAATTTCAAAAGTTATACAATATTTTTAATTTAAACGAGTTCGTTAAGTGAAAAAGCGTATCATTAGACACGCCCGTTCTAATTCAACCAAAACATAATTAACTAGTTTTAAATCCACCTTTTTATGTAAACGATAAGCATAACATGCTCATGCGGTCAAAACAAAACAACATATGGAATTAAGCAACGAAAAATTTAACACTACTTCCAAGAGCGTAAAGTTTAAGTTGATGTTTTGATTTCATTGCGTTTTACCGAATCGTGCTCTTTTTATACATGTTCATATCTCAGCGATATCTTCCCCATGAATTTTTCTGGTCTAAATATAATACAGAGTAATTTGAAAGAGAGGATCCCCCTACCCGTTTTATTTCAATACTGTTTTAGTTATGGTTCAATGCTTTTTATACGCGAATATTTTGAAGTCTTAAAAGTCATATAGGCAGAAACCCACCAAAACCGTAACACAGCTAAATTATGTTTCATGTTCTTAAACATTTCTCTTTTAAACAACACATGTGCGGGTTTCCAAAACCCCGCCTGTAGCGCAGCCAGAAATCACCCAACTCATTTTTTTTTTGAGTAATAACACTTACATTTTATGTGTATAATATACGTTATTGCGGCTGATACGCTTTAAAGCAAAGGGATGGAAGATTCTGACCCGAAACCTTCCCCTCTAGCTGAACCACTGAACAATGCAAAATATTTGTGTGAACATGCCACAAAATTCAGCTGCGTTACGCCATGGATGGTGCTCTGCTAATATTTGACTCTTCATGGTTAGGACTTCAAAGTCACTCAGTACAGCAAACATTTAACTGTAAGTAGCATAATGTTTAAAAAAAAAAAAGAGGGTGGAGTGGGACGACTCTTTTAGGTGTAACACTTTGTATAGTGTAAACAGTGCAATGATACATAAATAAATGAATACTTCCGTGCATCAAAATTATAATGTATTGAATATGTTAGAATTTGACCAAAAATTTCTCAGTTAAATCTTCAAAATCCCGTTTTTTTTCTGAATTATTTTAAATATGATCATCGCTTTTGTTATTTCTAAAACTTTAAAATGTGATGATTCAGTTTATTCTCCTTTTTTTAAAATAAATATAAATTATACTATGAAAAGAAATTTAATGATGCACTTTGGGAAGTGATAGGTAAATCTGTTAATCTCGATCTTGATGTTTTAAGTAAATTTCTATGCAATTACTCAAGTCATTTTCGTGGAAGAATCTTGCCAAATCATTAAACTTTTCTCTTCTTCCTTGAATAAACAATGGTTTTAATCTTTTTTTTTTAATCAAAAGATTTTGTGGTTAAGCAGATTAATGATACCACAATGAAAAAAAATAATTTAAAGATAGCTATTTTTTACTCATTCTATGGTAAATGGCTTTCTGAAGAATAGTTAAGAGTAATACGCTACTAGCTTACTTAAGCTTATTATAATACTTTTGATGCATAACAAAGCTAAATACCGGCTTTTTTATAAATTTATTATGCATTAACTAAATGTATACGAATCTGTATTTAAATTCTAACATTTTAAACGCTTAATATATAAGTATACCGTAAAATGGGGTGTATAGGAACAGCGGGGTCAATCGGAACAAAACTTCCGGACCGTACAAAGAAATTCTTCATAAATAAACTATTGGGTATTTTTCGCCATGAATTTTTTTTTAGAAAGGTAAGATTATAGGAAGTAGGAAAAAATCAATGTTGTCAATCTGCCAACGCTACTGGCTTCTAAGGAAGGCTGGACGTGGAATGCTAGAAAACATCACATTTTCATAGACTGCAAAACTTCATATGCAAGAACAAACCCTCTTATATTTGAAAGCTAAGAGTGGTATGCTTCAACTATACGTGTATCTGAACAACAGAATACCAGATTAGAATTTACATTTTTTATAAATTATGTCATAAAAATAAACAATTTTGAAAAATGCCATTGGAAAAAAATTTGTGGGGTGAATCGGAACACTTAGTTCTGTTGTTCCAATTCAAACTTATTTGAAAGAAACTGTTTAAAAATCAAGATTCTAACCCTAATTCTTCTAATTAAGACAAAGACAAGGATTTACTACTGGGCAATTCCATGAAAGTGTGGAAAATCGTTGAAAAAATTAAATTAAACTAGTGTGATTAATTTGCATATTTTTCGATTTAAAAGGGTTGAAAGTGTCTTATGCAAAATAAGTTTCCGTCTAGAACCTAGTTTTTTAGTTTTGGCAGCACTTTGAAGTTGGCATTAGAATGTTTTATTCTTGGTGAAGCAAATGGTCAAACTTTCAACGTCGGTAAGTTTCACTTTTTTTCTTTAGATAACTGTTGCAATGAAATATTAATGATTATTACACTTTAAATTAATATTCTGAATTGCTGAAGTAAGTGTTGTTACCTAAATTAAGTGATTTATGTATATTTAAAAAAAGCACTATGCTATGTAGCGTAAGTTACCAAAAACATGTTAAAGTTCGTGAGGTGCATAAAGAAAGGGCAATGCAATATTAACAATGCTTAATTTTCTATCTTATAAGTGTGTGTTAAGCAAATAGTTAAAGTTTTTTTTAAAATATTGTCTGTTTAATTTTTTGTGCAGCAATCAAAACGTGTAACATAAGTTACCGACACGCGCAGGTAACGTAAGTTACCCTCGTAGAACTTAAATACTTGTGTTTATAATGAAAGTAAATTGTGAAATAAACCTATGCGGCAAGTAGGAGTAATTTATGCAAGAATTCTTTAAAATTTGTACTGTATTTACTTAATTTAAATTAACCATATTTCTTCAAATGTTTCTATTTGTCAATAAGATTACAATGCACCTCTATTATAAATTATATGTTTCTTTTTGGCTTTTGAGATATTAATTCTCTCTAAACAATATCACTGCATTCAGAATATTTAGGAGTAATGTACTATAAATTTTTCAAAAATGACTTCTGTTATGTTTTAAAGTTATCAATTATGTTTTGGAAAAAACAAAAACAAAAATATTTTATCTCTTACAGGTGAAATACATTTTATTCTGCATTAAAATGCCACTGAACTCTGCAGAAAAGATGCGCTGTAGAAGGGGTATGAGAAAAGTCATGTGGATATTACAGATTTGTTATTCAAAGTCGCTCTTTATGGTATAGAATTATGTTAGAAAAAGCAAAATTTATCAAAAATACTTTCTGAAGATCCGCACATTGACAATGACCATTTAAGAACTAGAAATTAACAAACTGTGGGGTTTCGTTTAGTTAAGTATTTTAAGGAACAAGAAGAAAAAACAGAGATAAAAGCCGGTGAATGATGGTGTGTGGTGAAGTACGAAAATACATTGTATCCTTGAATTGTGACGATTATTGAAGAAAACGAGTTTAAAATATAAGTAATGGCTGCTGTTGGAACCAATTAGAAATGGCCAGAAACGCAGATGAAATTTATTACAAGAAAGAAAACATAATACGAAAAATTGAATTACCTGAACTTGTTAAAAACAGCGGCTATGATGGATTTAAGTCTTATGTTATGTAATATGTTTGATTGGTCATTGAGTTTGGTATTAAATTTCTGTGAATTTAACTTATAATTGTTATTTTACAATATCTTGATCTAAACTGGACTGGAATTTTCATTCTTTATTTATTGTAATAAAAATATGCTAATAAGTGAACTTTGTAACGTAAGTTACTGTAACGTAAGTTACTCAGTTAAAAATTCCCATAAATTTCAATTTTTTAACTACATTTTTAAATTTGTGAAAATAATTTCTTAAAACTATCCAAAAAAAAGATAAATTATGATTCAAACTAAAAACAATTGTGAAAGAGCAGAGATTTGCCTTAGAACGAACTGTCACGTTATTGCATTCCCTTTTTGTGTAACATAAGTTACTGCCTTATTTTTGGCTGCTAAATTTTGAAAAATTTAAATGCAGCAAATATTTTTGTATTTTTATTATGCTTTTGACTGTCATTTTCATGGATAACTTTCGTACAAGGTTTGTATAACAATATTTGCTCTCACTGAGGTGCTAAATGCAAAAGGGTTGGTCAAAATGTAACGTAAGTCACCGTGGAATTGCCCTACTGTTTATCCCTTCTCATGAGGAACTAGATCTTAGAATGATAAAAAGTTGCAGATTTCAAACGATTTTTTCTCCAGGAGACTTCTTTTTACTTAAAGTACGAGGGGGAAAGTCACATAGACTTTATGTAGTAAAAATCCAGCACACAGACAGTGATGAATAAGCGGAAAAATCTTTCAGGACAATCCCTGAAACCCAGAGATTTCAAGAAACTGAAGAAAAGGCAGAGTTCATCCCAGGAGATGTTCTGAAAAAATTTAAACCAAGTCACAATTGCTAGTTTTAAGGACTAGTACTTATTTGTGGATGACATGGGTGACTTCAATTCAGGTTAAAGCTTTGTATTTCAATTCAAAAACATTTCTTAAAATTACTTTTCATTTTTCATAAGTTCAAAATTATTTTGAATTTTAACAAATTATAAACGTTTACTGGTATTGAAATTATACATTTTTTTGACGGTAATTATCTGTTCTTATTCTCCCCCATCACTATTCCTCATGTTTGTGAGACCTATTACAGGTTAAATTGAAAAAACTAAAAACTTTAACAGGTGTTCCGATTGACCCCTATCAGCGGGGTGATTCGGAACACCCATAGTTTCCTATATATTTTAATAACTGTTCAAAATGTTTTGTCTTTGCTTGGAATATCAAAAGTAAAGCAAGACCGAAGTTTTCACCCAAAAAATCAAATTAAAAAAAAATCTTTTAACTGCTTTTTTTACAATCAAAGCTGAAAAGTGTTCCGATTCAGCCCATTTTACGGTACGTATTTTTCTAATTATATATATATATATATATATATATATATATATATATATATATATATATATATATATATTATATATATATATATATATATATATATATATATATATATATATATATATATATATATATATATATATATATATACATTTCTTAGCTCAGTACAGTGCTCATTTAATTGTTTGGACCCTTTTGAGGCACATAAGGGGCAGATGAACTAATCGTTCAAAATCGGCACATTGGGCAATATAGAACAAGCAAGAATTACTTTAAGACCATACAATCTCAGACACAAATGCTGTCTCTCCATTTGCACACTAAGTCAAAAACTGATGATTGCAAAACATGTCACAAATTTGTTACACAAATACACTTTTAGACAACATTTCAGTTTGTAAAAAGGTTTGAAGTAGTTGCTGACATCGACCTCTGCAACTGTACAACATACGTCGCAATGTCAAAGCAATGACGAACCACTTTGACAAGATTTCGTCGATCGCTGTTTCGTTGTCATTGGGACGAGTGTATAAGGTGGAAATTTACGCAAGAGCTTAAAACCTATCTTAAAACTCTTCAGTAAAATTTATCTTTGTATCATGAATGTGTGACCTGCTTTGCATTCCTCTGATTCCGGTTTTGTGTGCATATAGTACGTTCACATCACATATGCGAAAGCTGGCTGCTGTAAAATTCCTGCATGACTTTTAAATTTTTATATTTATTTCTATGCAAAACTATATGCTATTTTTAGTTTTGTACAGTCGTTTGAATCTTAATTTAATTTTTTTCTCGTTTAACAGAAATTAAATTTTGGTGCTGCTTGCTATTAATACTCGATATATAATTTTATCAAACTTTTTTTCTCTTTGACATACTGTTAATTGCGTTTTCTCTCATTCCTTTTCAGATGCCGCTACAAACATATCAGCGTGCTGTACCGAAAGCTCAAGAACCATGAACAAGCATTGCACTTACCATCGAAGCACCTCCATGCTCTTAAGAAACGAGTTAATTCTTAGTGAATAAAAAGATATTCAGCTCAACAAGAGGAAAACAGAAGAAAAAAAAATAGTGTTCCATTTTTCACCCCTTTTCTTGCAACAGGAGTTTCCGGAATTCCTCCCGATGAAGATGATGAACAATATCCGCCAGGTGCGGCGGAAGCGACTCACTCGTTCAGAGAACACTTACGACTTCAGCTATGGATGGCATTCCCTTATCCGGGAATCCCTCCTGCAATCTTCTTGGCCTTTGTCTATGAGTGTGGATTCGGATGATGAGGATGAAGTTCTACCTGGGAGGCATCCTAAAGGGTAAGACGCAATTAGTCGTTTGACTTTCTGTCTTCGTCTTCATGTTTTAAATGCTTCTTAAGATGACTCTCAGATGGTTTATTATTGGAAACGTTTTGCATTAAGTAATATATTGGTTAGAATTAAATTTAACATGTCTGTACCTACATCGAACTCGTTGGAATAGGTGCAAGTCAGAAACCTGGTGCATACGTTGTACGATCTATGTGAGGTAAAGTAAATATTAGTTTAAGAAAATACTTGTTGAAATAGATACGACACAAGATGAGAATGGAGGTGAAAAGGTAAACAATAATCTGTAGGAGCATTGCATTTGATTTTGTTACATAATTTATTCTCCGTGTTTTGCCTTTGCATTAACTACAATAAATTACAAAAAACATTGCAAAACAACACATGCATAAAAAACTACACATTCTTGCAAAATGACTACATGAACCTAGATAAGACCATCGTTTTACCCCATGTCCGTTACTTTTCATTTTTCATAAGTTCAAAATTATTTTGAATTTTCACAAATTATAAACGTTTACTGGTACTGAAATTATACATTTATTTGACAGTAATTATCTGTTCTTATTCTCCCCCATCAATATTACTCATGTTTGTGAGACCTATTACAGATTAAATTGAAAAAAATAAAAATTTTAAAAAGTGTTCCGATTGACCCCTATCAGCGGGGTGATTTGGAACACCCATAATTTGCTATATATTTTAATAATAATTGCTCAAAATCTTTTGTCTTTGCTTGGAATATCAAAAGTAAAGCAAGACCGAAGTTTTTACCCAAAAAATCAAATTAAAAAAAAATCTTTTAACTGCTTTTTTTACAATCAAAGCTGAAAAGTGTTCCGATTAACCCCATTTTACGGTATGCTATTTTAAAAATCTAAGACTTTTCCCAGATGTGTTATAAATACTTGAAAATACAGAAAATAAATTATGTTAAAAACATTATTTGATAAGCATTTTTCTAATTTTATTGAATGTACTACTGAATTCCTGGCTGTATTTCAACTTCAGAGAAATTCACATTTCATCCTGTTATGAAGCAAAAGCTTAAGTTTCTCCTTTACAATACAACGCGTGCAAAGAAAACTGTTTTACAGAAAACTCGCCACTAAAACTGACTTGTGATGGCACTCGGAAGTCGTTTCGTCAAATGTTCTGCATTTATATTAAATATTTAATTTAGATTAAGTGAATACACAAACGTGGTTAAAAAGTTTTTTATTACAAATAGTTTAAAGTCTATTGTAAGTAGGATCACAGTGTTTTGAGACTTCTTTAACGCAGCATCAGCATTTTTTTATTTTAAAATATCAAATTACCAAGAAGTTAATTTAAAACGCGATATTGCAAATTAAATAAATTTAGCTTATCTAATTTCAAAACGACCTATTCCTTATAGGATACTATTTGAAAATTACTTTTATGCAACTTATTTTGAGAAGCTTATGGATTATTTAATTGAAACCGTTTTACAGTCTCAAAGAAGCTTAGTGTATTATATATATAAGCTACAGATATCCATATTTAACTTGTGATCATCAGATTATATAATAGTATTTATAACATAAGAAAATGTATTTGTTATTATTTTTTAATTTTAAATATAGACAATAGTGCGTTCTCCAAGTCTTCAGTTTGTCTCTTTTATAAAGTGGCAATTTTCCCGATTTCAATTTCAAAGCACTTTTTGCCTTTGAATCTGCTAAAATAACATTCGCCATAAGATCCGCTTACGGATCACTTTTCTTTCTCGAACTTTGGAAAACATCTTTATTTTCGAAAATTGCTACAACGTAAGAACAGCAGTAACAATTTGCCCTACATAGTGGTATTTTATATCTTATTTCGTATAAATTGTGTAGTAAAGTTTACAATTTATCAAGTTTTATTAGAAGTCTTAAAGATGTAAATTTTTACTTCCAGTTTTATGTGAGCCAAAAGATATTTTGATATTTCCAACGATTTAGTCACTTGGATTGAGAAAGAATTCACAAGAATAAAATGTATCATCTAGCAAGAGAAACGAGAGATTTGCTTCTGTGGTTTATTTTACAATAAAATGTAATAATTTAAATTGTGTTACAACTAACCTCGATCATTTAATCGATCATCTAGCTTCGAGTTAAATAAAGGATAAAGGGTACACAAAAGTAATGGCCAACGTTTTAGTTTCGAAACTTAAAACAATGGCATACTTGATTATAGTTTAATGTAAATAATTTTGTGAATTTGTTGTTAAGTTATTCCCTTTGTGGCACTTTTTAAAAACTATTTCATTGTTCATTTTTTGATGAAAATCTTAAAATGTTAGAAAAGAAGATAAATGTAATGCAGTTCAAGATAATATGATCTGAGAGACAACATTTAGCAAATATTTCATTAAACAATTTTTAAAGCATTAGAACAAAAAATAATTGAAGTGCTATTTAAAATAATATGATTCGCTTTAAGGATATTGTTCCAGAATTAACAGCCGAGGAAGTTTTTCAAAAATATGAGGCATTTTCTAGACACATTTGCCTGTTTTTAAGGTATTCGTATTTTTGAATAAGAAGGATAAGATAAATAACTACTGTATCACATTGTTTTAGACATTTTAGTGAAAATATTACCAATATACAATTTTCCAAAAAATAAAATAGCATTTTTATTACAATTGTTTTCAAAGAATTGTTCTCAAATGATGCAAGTAAAAATTAACATCAAAATATCAGATTTAAGTTTTAACTGCGTTAACCATTATCCCAAAACTTATGAACTTATGTATAAAAAAGTCTTTATAACTAATAGTCTTTATCTAGTTTTCTCTAATATTCAGAGAGATCATAATGCAGAAGCATTATTTCTTTGTTTACTGCAAAAAATATTAACAGAACATAAAAAAATCAGTACTTCGTCCAAAAGTATTATATTGTCTACGCCAAATCATAAATGACAATTTAAAAAAAATCTGCAAATTATCTCATTTCAATGTATAAAGTAACATACGTACATCGTCAAAAATAAATTGACAAGACAGTCAGTCCAAATCATTAAATGCATATTTACCAACAAAAAAATCTATTGATTTTTTTAAATCTTGATTTTAGTCCCCTTAAAAAGATCACATTTAAAATCATTTTGAGAATAGTATCTTCGGTACTGAAACTGCAATTTTATTGCAAGCAAATAAGTTTAAGATACAATTCTTAATTTGCATTTTTCATGTTTTACCTAAGCCAACTTAAATTTAATCAAACTAATAAATAACAAAAAAAAAATAATCAATAATATAAATGAAAATAATATATAGCAGCTGAAATGTAAAATAACAGAAAATGGAAAACCGAGCATCAAATCTAAAAAAAATAATGTATTGCATTGTGAAATAAATAAATAAATATAAAATAAAAACAAGCCGACTTTCCACTGTAAAGATGGGGATTTATCTTTTTTTTAACGTAATGTATGTGTTTGTCTGCCTCTGTGTCTTTAAAGTAATTATTTGCAAACCATTGCGTTCATAACTTATTCTTTTGTATTTGTTAAAATTAAAAACATCAAACTCTTACGAAAGAAGCTTTCTAAAAAGGGGAGGAAATTGCATGAGTACAGCAAAAATAAAAAAAACGCAATCAATGCTCCAAAATTTTGTTTCCAAATCTACAAATGCTTTCGCCTGCTCAAGAATCAAAGAAAAAAAAAATTTCAACACTCGCCACATATCCTTTTTCTCCTCGACTTCAATATTACAACCTCATCCCAAGATGTCACAACAAATTCACCTTCATCTTCACACTTGAGCGTTTTTAACCTAACCGCGTAAACCAACCCGTTATTTCTCCCTTCTTTTTCTCTCCTAGCTTTTCCCCCTCGAGCTATTACTTTTGCCTACAACGACGTGAGCGCCGCGCTAGGTGCAATCAGCGAAAAGAAAACTATTAAACCAAGACATGAGTTTACAAACACTGACAGCGCTCTCGTCTTTCCTCCACTCGCTGCAGAAAACTGTCCGTGTAAACACAAATCACTCATTCACTCATTCTTTTTAGCGTGCTTATTAAGGAAGGGGGAAATTGCTCCCGTTCACCGCGGGGGGAATGCTCTGATAGTCTAGTTGGGAAAAGTGATATACGTTGACTGTTGGCACATCATTAACGGGTGGAAAAGATCTTATTTACAACGTACCTAAGCAAGCTTAAAGTGGCAGAAGTTAGTGATGCGGTATTTGCTGTTTTGAGAAGACTAAAAGTTTTAAAAATATTTTTCGACGAAATACATGATGTAAAGAAGTTTTTTAATTGCTTGTCAAGTGTTACTGATTTTTGAAATGAAACTCAATTTAAGATCCTCATTAATTTGAGATTTAGGAGATTGTTAAACGGGAGTTTAGCATAAAAATTCAAGAAATAAATATTGCTATTTTTGTATTAGTAATTTTTTCCTCAGCAAGCTGCTTCAGCTAGTTTTTTTATTTATTTCTTTTTGAAAAACTGCTGACACTTTCACAGTTTAAACATTTCTCTCATTTAATTTTAGCAAGTATTTTAATTATTTATGAAATTCATTTTACCATATTTTTTGACTTAGATGCAACTTCTTAATTTTAATGTAACTTAATCCTCTAAATTATCTTATGTATCCTAATAATTATTATACTGCAGGGTATATACGTCGTTGATACTTTTGGCGATAATCATGGTTAAATGTTTTATTAATTTTATGTGACTCTACAGTCTGCAATTCTCTTTTTTGTCTTTACTTTTTCTACTTAAAAATGCATCTTTTTTTTCTTTTAAACTTAATCATAGTTGAATAAATAATAATAAATTTCGTTTTATGAAAGGAAGGAAAAATGAGTATTTTAAAAATTACATGCATCATTAATAGATTAACACTGCAGTTAGAAATGAGATTGAAGCAGTGAAATGCTGCCGTGACTTAATTTTAGAATTAAGCAACGGAATCAATTTCGTAAGGCTACACAAGTTCATATTTGCTGTTAAGATTTAATAAAAGCAGAGAGTGTGCACTTTATTTTTGTAAAGTAAAAAAAAAAAAAGTTGAAAATATTATCTTATTATTATTATTTTTTTTTAATGCTTCAAAACATTTATTAGCTTAAAAGGTGGAAGATTCAGAGCCCCAATTCAAATAGATTCTAAGATAACTAGACGCATTAGGTTAAAAAAAAAGAAAATCTTAAAATACATTTATTTCCTAAAATATTGAGCAGTATACATACTTATAACATCACATTAATTTCTATTTTAGTGATTTTTAATAATATTTCGGGCCTCTAAACATAGAAAAGTCAATATAGAATAGAAAAGAAAATATAATTTTTTTATTTGTTGAGTATTCTTCCAACCTTTGTAATAGCTACTAATACGCTGAAATATTACTTTATGTAAATTATTCAAATTACTGACAATGCAGAAGCAAGATTTTCTTATAGACCCAAAGGATCTTACTTATAAATTATCAACATTACTTTTTTAAATGCATTTCTATCTCTTCCTCTTTTAGACTTTTCATCGCTTAAAATCAATAATGCAAGGAATAATATTGAGTATTGAGCAAAGAAAAGAACAAGATAAGAATATCATTCTATAGATTTTTACAGATGGTGTTAAATAATTGATGTCTAGTAGATGATCTCATTAAGAGTACGAATTCTAGCATGATAAAAATAAGCATTCCTCTTCTTTTTTTTTTTTTTTTGACACGATCAAAGTTAAGAATTTCAAGAAATTCCACCAATTTTAAATGTATATCTCTAATTATCAAAACTGAAGCATCTAAATATTTCATTTGCTTAGATAGCGTTTAAAATAATATGCTAAATGAAATGGATTGCGATAAAAATATTTATTTTCTTTAATTATTTGACAGCAAGAGGGCAGAATGTATGCAATAGTTTAATGACAATAAAAAAAAAAACCTCCGTTTTAATTCTTCTTCTTTTAAAAATTTTAATATAAAAAGATGGATCCACTTTCCTTTTTCTTTGGTTTACTATATTTACAACTAATAATTTAGATTAATTATTTTTATCCCAAGTTTTATGGCTTTTACGTGACTACATGCATGAATTTTGTATATTTTTCTCCTTCTCTTGGCAAAAAATTTCCCTACTAAAGAAAGAACGAGCGATAAGTAGGATCCACCAAGCATGGAATTCCAAAACGATTTTTGAGTTCTTACCGAAGCTAAAAAAAGAAAATATATACGCCTCTAACATATCTTTTCGCGATCAAAAATCGTGTTTGAGGAACTAAAAGCTACATCTATGAATACTATAGCCGTATCTAACATTATAACAACTTTTTCTGACATTTTCTTGCCATCGATCTTTGCTCTGTCATCGCTTCTATGTGCTTAACCCCTTTCAAAGAAACATCTATTCCCTCATGCGAAGGAAAAATATCAGGATTTAAAAGTGAAGAAAAAACAGATGTTAAAAAACGACATTTTTTTTCTTCTCCTTTTTTTAAAAAATCGAAGAGATTTTCGAACATCCACAAGAATCGAAATACGTTCGGAACATTATTTTTCTTTCGGTTTTGCTGTCTTGATGTTTCACACCATTTTATTCCATCAGGGGAATAAGTTTTGTACCGAAGTAAAAAGTTATTTTTAAGAGGGGGGTAAGAACTTTGAAAACTAGATATCAAGCGACTTCACCTGTCACTTTTTCTTGTGTCTCCCTTTTCATTCGGTTCGGTCCCGTTGGGGGAAGTTTTCGGATCAAAAGGATTTTCATTTTCCTTCGGTTGGAGACTGCGCATTTTGAAAAGTAAATTGCTTTTCCTCTATTTTAACTTAAACATACAAACAGAAGCATCTTTCAACTGAAAATTGAAAACTTATGTATATTCAAGTAAACTAAACGAACAAATATTTCTTCCTGCTTGAGATAATCTGTAACATTTCAAATGAAAATATTTTTATTAAATTAGAGCTACGGTACGTAAATAGATTTGACTTGTTTATTGAGCACACTATTTCTGTAAATATGAAAATCGCAGTCTTATTATTATTATATATATTTTTTAATATTGATTCTTTTACACCAATTTAAACTTTGCGTAAGTTTTTTTTTTCGATATTTTTTTAAACACAGATTAAATATAAAATGTTAATAAAATACTTAAAAGATTCTAATAAACTTTCATATTTATTTAGTCGTGATTACTTTACCTTCGGTGATTGTTTGATCTTTTTAAAATATACATATTTTATGTTATTTAGTTTTAAGTCATTTTAACTATCTTGTTTCATTTTGTTTTATTATTAGTTAACACTTGTACTGGTGTGTGTATAGTAACGCATATACTTTCGAGTTGCATTTCGAATTTGAATGGTATATTTTTTCGAAAGAATTTTTTTTTTTTTTTTTAAGCTTATATCGCTTTGATAAACTGATTTTTTTTCGAAAAATAGATACTACAACTTGCTGATAAATGATAAAATAATGATTGTTTCAATAAAATAGTTCCTTTACTTTTTTAATTATTACCTTTTCTTTTTTGAAAATTAATATTTTTGTTTATTAATACAGTCCTAATAAAGCTTTAATTTTAAGTAATGCATAAAATATTTTTGAACAATTTCGCTCAAAAGTTTTTACTAAAAATAATTTTGTCAAGATTATAGATTGCAAAAGGGACAAATGTTGACACAGAAGAAACATTTAAAGCTTTACCTATTATCTGCACTAATATTAATGCAAGCTTTCTAAGGATTTAGAATGCAACACTTAATGTTTTATCATTAACTCAATGTATCGTGTTTTGGAAGTGAACTAAAACTGAGATAATTGAAAGTTCGTTCTAAATGTTTTTTTAAAGTATGAAACTGCAACAGATAATCATATTTTTAATCGAAAAGGGTTCTAGTTATTGAACTCTGACAACAGAAATTTTCTTAAAGGATTAATCTCGATTTTAAGGAATATGTCTTTCGCTTTAAGTGAAAAGATTAAATAACCTTTTTAACTTGCAATGAGTTACCGGCAATGAGCCAGGGCTAAAGCAGAACTGTCTCCTTTGTCAGAAATAGCCAATGATCGAGCTGGAGGCAAAGATCCTCTTGTTGTAGATAAGATAGCCAACAAACTGGTAGACAAAGTGAATTTATCTTACCAGCGAGCGTCTGCAAATCATGGTGCGGCTCAACTCGAAATTTGAAGGCAAAAGCTGGGTTATATGCAATGAGTTACCGCCCATAAGCCAGGGCTAAGGCAGAACTGAAGCAAATGATCGAGCTGTGGGTGTATTTGCTTCAGTTCTGCTTTAGCGCTAGCTTATGGGCGGTAACTCAATGCATATTATCCAGCTTTTGCCTTCAAATTTCGAGTTGAGCACACCATGGTTTCCAGACGCTCGCTGGTAAGATAAATTCACTTTATTTGCCAGTTTGTTGGCTATCTTAGCTACAATAAGATGATCTTTGCCTCCAGCTCGATCATTGGCTATTCCTAACTGAGGAGTCCACAATAAGGACGAAACTGCAGTCTTAGGATTCTATGATCGAGATGTGGGTGCATTTGCTTCAACCTTTTTAACTAGTCTTTTTCTCTCTCAATATTTAATTGTTTTTTTTTTCTAACTGTTCAATTAGAAAATCATAAGCCATTTGTATTTTAAGTCAAGTAAAATATAACTTTTTGTGTTCTTAACAGAGGTAATAATGCTTCCTGCATGTACAAACATGAGAAATCCTTTAAATTATTAAATACTAAAGAAAAGAAGAAAAGAAAGACGCAAAAAACCCCAGCGTTGCTCAAGCTTTAAAAGAGTATGATAAAAGTAAAATTCCCATTGCAAGGGTGAAATTTAGCATAATTTTCCAGAAGGAAAATATTTGATCATGGGGAGTCAAGAATACATGCAACATGTTTATGATATTTTTAATCTAGAGCAATAAGGCAAGTATAAGGCTGCTGTAATTAACAATTAAGTTGCTGAATGTTTGCAATTATTTTTATTGTTATGGTTTACTCTTTTAATGATTCACACATGCCCGTTAAAAAAGAATTATTCCGCATCATAACAATTTTCTCAGTATTTTTGTTTATTTCTACTGTTTGGCTACATTTGCAATACAAATCGCAAACAGCAGAAGATTAGTCTATTGGAATTAGGGGGAAAAGGATAACAAATAATATGTGTGTTTCGTTAGTTTCAATGCCAACCTGCTCTTCTTAGAGGCAAAAACACATCTGCAAAAGTGATAGATGCTCCCATTTCCGTCTGTAAACTATATTTTCGCCCGTCCAACTTATCGTTTTTCAGACAATATCTATATATTCGCAAAAAAAAAAAAAAAGAAACTTGATTTTTTTTTTCTTGACTATCATAATGGACTTCATTTTTTTCCTACAAAAATATGTAACACTAAAACTATGTTCTTTGAAGGAAGATACATTCTTGATTTTAAAGTTTTTATTTAACACAGATACTTTTGATAATTCTATCACTACGAACGTTACAATTAAACTTTAAATACACACAATTACAATTTAGTTAGACGAAAATCTACAATATACTTTTCTTATATAATTTGATGGTTTTATGCTATCGTAAATGTTGTGTCAGATATATTTACTACATAAAGTAACAATTATGTTTTAAGTTAAATTGTTATATCCGTAGCGGTAGAATAACTCTTTTATGCTTGTTTTTTTTTTTTTTTTTCATAAAATGGTAAATTACGACATGAGCACGTTAATACTTACCACACGTCATAATTTACAAATTCTAATTCAACATTATTTTAATTGCTCATCTTTGTAGACTTTTGAAATTATGTGAAATATGTCAAATGTGGGTTCCAACGTTTTTTACTACTGAAAGTTAATTAGTAAAAAAATATGCATTACATTCTTTCTAAAGTAATGTAATATTTTGGATGCTATAAATTTGATTAAAAATACAGGTTTTTGTGTAGTATCTAGTCTACACCAACATAAAAAAGAAATAGTTTTGTTCCATAAGCTTGATACAGCTATCATTTTTCATAATCTAAATTTCGCTTTTATGTTTTATTGTAATGATATGCTTGATATACCAGTTGAGTTCATGTTTATCGACAAAAGCCAGATACATATTGTATTCGGAAGTAAAAAAAATGACTTTCAAAATTTGTGCACTTAAAATGTGTGTTACAAGTATGTTTATACTTTTCCTAGCTGGAGCCTTAGACTTCGTCTACGCAGGATTAGTACTTCGAATTGTTTATTTTATTTTTCTTAGTCCTAGCTTTATACCAAAGTTCACCAAAACTCGTCCTGAGGTTTAGTTGTGAAAGCGTAACAGGCAGAGGTACTTTGAGAGAGCTTGTTCCATATTGTGTAATGTAAAAATATTAAAGCTAAGTATTTTTGATAAGGATCTAATTATTATTTTTTATAACGCAATAGATTCATAAGGATAGATGAACGGATGTATATGATGATTAATGGTAATTCAAAAGTTTCAGGTAGCTAATGCAATATACTCCTAAAAAACTTTGTTAAACTATTTTTTTTTCTGTGTTGTAACAATATACATCTTTTTCGCGATGGTATACATTATACACGTAAGATTCTAACGGTTTCTGCAGTGCACGACAAAATTGCTCGCATATGCCAGAATTTTTTCCTACTTACTTCACACTTATCGTTATGTACTTTGGAAAAATCACACAATACCTTTACAAATTATAACCTATGTATTATTCTAATGTGTAAGTTACATATTTTGGCAAGTTTCATTAAAATCTATTCAGTAGTTTTTGAGTGAAAAAGTAACAAACATGAATACATCCGTACATACAAACTTTCACTTTTATAATAATAATATGCTACTTTTAAAGTATTTAGATGTGCATTTAATAGTATGTGCAGTATCAATATATTTCATACCTATTCCAAACAATGGAGAAACAGTTTATTCAACCGAAAACACAGCTTTCAATGTCATATACTTTTCTGTGTCACGTCTCCGAATACGTTTGTATATTTCTCCAATCGTTTCCTGAACGAGACCTATTCACAAAGTTTCAAACAATCTCAACGAAAGCTTTCTACCTGAAAAAGTTTTTGCAAGTGTTATCTTCAGCAATTGAGTAAAAAACTTTTGAAAGTTGTAAGCAGTAACATTTCTGTTGAGAAGAGGAAGATAGAAAAAAACTTGAATGTTTAGTTTTTGAGACGCCATCGTAAACGCCCTCCATACTGCTTATATTCCCTTTGTTTGAATAGTCTGAAATCAATTCCTACAAACTTGTGTTCTTTAGAAGGCAACCTTTTGGACTCTAAGCACTCAATAAATAACTGAGCAATTTTTATTACAGTAGGGCAATTCCATCGTTACAGACGTAACAATCGCAGACTTTGAACACAAATAATTCTGGTTTGGGCTGATGAAAGTCTTCAATTTTTTTTCCTGTAGTGTAACTTGATGATGTTTATGCTACATTAAATTTGCGTGCAGATTGCTTAATTACAAAAAAATACAGAAATTAAAAACTGCCTGTTACAGACGTAATTCGCAAAACAGCAAAAACTCGACTATGTCATACAACTTACAATATTCCTCTGAATTATACGGAAATTTTGAACTTTTTTTTTTTAATACGTGTTCCAGAGACTTCAAGCTTTATAAAACCATAAAGATTGTGTGGATTTTGACTGCCGAATTTGTGAAAAAAATTCATAAACTTGTTACGGACGAAACAAAGTGGTGTTACAGACGTAACATCTCTGATTTGAAAGCAGAAAACAGTATTGTAAAGTAGGAATAAACAAAGATTTTTGTGCTAAAACAATACAGTAGCATTAATTAACACCTTTTTTGAATATTTTAAGTTATACTGTAACAGTTTTAGAAAATTTGGGTAAGTCTAGGGGAGTTGAGAGCATATGCCGATATGTCAATGTGTAACAATAAATTAATGCATCTTAAGACAATTATTTCCAAGAAAGATTGACACAAGAAAAGTTTAGAAGGGCCTTCACACAAATTTATTTATTTGTATTCTTAAAATTAATGCATAATGGGGCTGCTACATAAAAAAATCGAGAAAAGTAAATTCCTCCCTGGAATCAGTGATTGGTCTTAGGAGAACTTAAAAATTTGAAAATGTTGGATCATATGGCAGAATACTAGTACCAAACTAAAATTTAACCTTCTTTGTGACAGTTGGTCAATTTTGATATTTTTTTTTGAATGAAAAAATGTGTCCTTTTTCGTCCGACGTTCTCGAAATTCGAACGGCATTTTCGTATTCTGTTCGAAAACAATGCATTTCGCGGGCTTTTGGCAAATTCGCGATGTTAGCCCACCGTTCTTCCAATTTTGGCGTCAGCTTTAAAACATTTTCCTGGGGCATATAAATAATTTTAACTTTTTCTGCAATGGAGTTTGCACACTGAAAAAAGGAAAGAGCGTCGTTGACAAATGCTGTTCTAGATCTTATACTCTCTGTCAAACCTGGTGCTTGACCATACCCCAAACTCCATCCACAGCTCCCTTTCCATGCGACGTAGCAAAAAAATGCCAGTTGAGGTATAAATTATAATCAGTTATACAATATGTGTATTTTATTAATCTTAAGAAATAAATTTCAATTACATGCCGACATAATTAAAAATTTCAAAATCAGAATACCAGAAACTTTAGTACTCGTACCATATTATGCTATATACATGTATTGCTCATCCTGTGCTTTTTACCTATTTAATTGGAAATTTACTTTTGCTACGGACGTAACATAGAGCCATTTTTTATATCCGAAATGTTACGTCTGTAACAGCATTAATTTAAAAACTAAAACAGTTGCAATATTTTTAACTATGATGGGCAATTACTCTAAGAATTTGCCAAAAGGACCATTAAGGGTTTTTTTTAATTTTGATTTTTTAGGACGTAATGACAACTTTTGCTTCTTTTTTGTTACAGACGTAACATCAAACTTCTTTTTTTCAAACTTCAATTACACCATTTAGATCAATTCAAAAGAAATCAATGAATGCATATTATTATAGTACCGTCTTAGTAGTTAAAATTGTGCTACAAGTAGTTATTTTTGTTTTTATTTTTCGATGAGAAATATGCATTTGCAAATGTGTTCTTTTTTCTGATTTTTACAAGTTCGTGAATATTGTACTTCCAACTAAGAAAACAAGTATTATTCTAACTCTCACCAAAAAACCAATGCAGGATTCTTAAAATATACATCTTAAGCTTTAAAATGATGTATAACATAGCAACATAACTTCAATATGAACTTTCGACCAATTGGTTTCACTTTTCATGGAATGGCCCAGTAGAAATATGTTTTTTAAACTTTTGTAAGCTCAAAAAGTCCCTACTAGTCTGATTTAAACATGATAGTTTAATTTCTTAAGTTTTTTTCTTTTTTCTTTTCATTACACTGTTTTAAGCTTTGAGTAATTACATTTTTTACAAAGAGTAACATACTTGGAACAGGGTGAAAAATAGTCATTATTTTCTTAAATTATGTCCTGCATTTAAATACATGTAGTCATACCCATAAATGATTTCCTTTACAAAAATTCAGTTTACACCATATTTGTGACGAATTTGCCTCAAAGGTTCTTTGTTATTAAGAAATTTACACAGGGTTTTTTTTTTTGCTTATGTGAGGAGGCAACCCCTCTAAGTATAAAAGATTTTCTCCATTCATTTGATCTTTTGAATTCAGTGAATATGATAATTTATTATATTGCACAGTGGTTTGTTCGTTAAAATGTAAAAAAAAAAAAAACAAATGTAAAAAATTTTTACTAGTAAAAATGTTTACTAAAATTCTTACTATATAATAATTTTCAGAGCGTTTTAACATTTAAATCATATAAAGCATAAATCAAACGGTTTATACATGAACAAAAACCCGTAAGATTAAACAAAACATACATCGTTTAAAATATCGACAAGCCAGGAATAAATTATTTTACCATTAAAGTTTAACAGCTTATTTTTAAAATTATTCTTAAAAGTTTTCTACGCAAACAACAAAACAGCTCCATGGCAGAGGATTGGACAGGAATACCACACAGCTCAAGTTACTAAGTGACATTTATAACAATTTGAGTCCGTATGACGTATTCGTTTTTTCTTCGATGCTTTCAAAAGAATCAAACGACTTTCCGCAGATGCTACTTTTATTCTTTAAAAAAATGGAAACTAAAACATGTTAGGACAGAAAAACGTGACAAAGTTCTTCGTGACCGGAGAAATAGAGATGTTGGAATTAGGTTTCTTGAGCTGATGTCACGCGGAGAACGATGTTCTGTCGTTCTGAAAATATGGATTATGTATCTTTTTCTGTCGTAAAACATAACGTTTAAAGCGGGATTCTTTCTGAGAGGTGTGGATATGAATATAATGTGGTCTATGAAGACATACAACTTTGAGAAGTTACTGAATGATCTTTAACGTTATGTTTAACATTTCACTGCATGGTGTGCCTGATCTGGCACAAACCAAAAAAAACCCCTCATATATTCCTATGATATTTAAATGCAGTTAACATCGCTATAACTGTTTAGTGTGATTTTTATGCAATAGTTAGTTGCACTAGTCTAGGTATTACAGTTCTTGCTTTTGATAAATAGAGTGTCTGTATTACAGTAAGAAGTGTGCTTAATCATTATTTCCTTTGCTCTAAAAATGTTTAAATATATATGATGTACTTAGTGGCAAAATTTGTTTGTTCCACTTATGGCACAAAACACATTGTTCATTATTACACGTATGGGTATCAGCATATACTATGCGCTTTGCGCCATGTATGAAACAAACAGATAAAACATAATTTTTGGTGCAAATTTTTAAGATTATATATATATTTTTTTTTTTTCATTTTTCCTGAACTCAGGGCTATTAAAAGGTAACATGTGATTTTTTTCATGAAAATATAAAAAATCGTTCAGTGAAGGGTTGAGAATGAAAAATGTTGCGCAATTATTACGATTCCCCTACAAAATGGTCAAAAGTATTTGGTCAAAATTTTAATTTTTACACTTAAAAAAATCCAAGTAATTTATTTTTAAATTTAACTGCCGGAGTTTTATTTCATGACTATTTTGTAATCAATTTAAGTCAATTAAAAATGTTGTTACGTTAAACGAACTTCATTTAACTTTTAAATAATAATAATAATAATGGCGCAAAACATAACGTTTTAAACATGATTCTGAGAGGTGTAGATGCGAAAACAGTATGACTTCTGGAAAAATAACGTTAATAGGAAGTTATTCACTAACTTTAATGTTTTATTTAAGAATGAAAAATGTTGAGTAATAGTAATAATGTCCTTCCAACGGTTAAATATTACGTTCAAAATTTTAACTTTAGCTCCTAAAAACACTACAATAATATATTTTTTAATATAATTGCAGGGATTGAATGTCTTTATTTTTTGCCTTCCAAAAAGCTGAAAGTTAATAGAAATATGTTGGTAGGTAAAACAAAATATTATTAATGTCACCAATTTAATTTTTAAACAATGATATTAAACGGTGTTAGCAACAATATTCTGAGAGGTGCAGATATCTACTTATATTAAAAACTGAGTATCTTTCTAACTATCTTTCTATGTCACGCTTCTTTCTCCTGAACGCCAATGAACTGAAAGTCGAACCAGGTACCGATAGATAGGTAATTTTTCAGGCTTCATTAGTTTCAATCTATATAATTATACGATTTTAATTAGCGAAGATATCAATTAATAAGTAGTCAAATTTAAAGCGATTAAGCCTAATAAATGATTAAACTTCCAAGACATTTTTTCTTACCGTTGCCATTTTGAATTAAAACGTTAATTAAATTATTGAACTATTAAAAATTCCAAGATATTTATTTCTTTCCGTTGCGATTTTAAGGGCCGAATTCAAGCGAAACACCATTGCAGTCGCTTCGAGGCGATCGTATATTGCAACCGCTACTGTAAGTCGAATTCAAGTGAACTCGTTTCACTTGAATCCAAATTTTGGAATTTGCGATTGCATTGGTGAGTTGCGATAGTCCGTGTTTCACTTGAATTCCTGCCTAAGGCAGGAATTCAAGTGAAACACGGACTATCGCAACTCACCAATGCAATCGCAAATTCCAAAATTTGGATTCAAGTGAAACGAGTTCACTTGAATTCGACTTACAGTAGCGGTTGCAATATGCGATCGCCTCGAAGCGACTGCAGTGGTGTTTCACATGAATTCGGCCCTAAATTAAAACGTTAATTAAATTGAACTTTTTAAAATGAAAGAGTTATTTTTTTCCATTGTCATTTTAAATACGTGTTATAACAAAGTTCTAACAATTGTTTTCATTCTAACTATTAATGACAGATTTTTTCTCAGGTACCATTTTGAAAATGTGTTTTTAAATAAAATTGCAATTGCTGTTTTTAGAAGGGACTTTTTCTGGCTGCGATCCATAAGTAGTCAAATTTAAAGCGAATGTTTAATTAATAAGTAGTCAAATTTAAAGCGATTAAGCCTAATTAATGATTAAACTTCCAAGACATGATTTCTTACCGTTGCCATTTTGAATTAAAACGTTAATTAAATTATTGAACTATTTAAAATTCCAAGATATTTATTTCTTTCCGTTGCGATTTTGAATTAAAACGTTAATTAAGTTGAGCTATTTAAAATTCCAAGATATTTATTTCTTTCCGATGCGATTTTGAATTAAAACGTTAATTAAGTTGAACTTTTTAAAATAAAAGAGTTATTTTTTTCATTGTCATTTTGAATACGTGTTATAACAAAGTTCTAACAATTGTTTTTATTCTAATTATTAATGACATATTTTTTCTCAGGTACCATTTTGAAAATGTGTTTTTAAATAAAATTGCAATTGCTGTTTTTAGAAGGGACTTTTTCTGGCTTCGATCCAAATATTAAAAGAACTTTTTCGTTTAGAATTTTGCAATTAATTTTACCGGAAGAAAGCGGTTTGGAAATAATTGTTTTTGGAAAGGAATTTTATTTGTAATTTAGGGACAGTGCTAAGTATGCGCTACTTGACATCGTCTTTATTTTTGAAGAAGCATGTGCAAATAATTCGATTGATTCTTTGATGCAGGAAAGCTTTTTAGCGAGCCGCTTTAGCGGGGAGTAGTTTATTAAACTTTTCCTTGGTACTTTAAAGGCGAGCCGCCTTGACGGCGAGTAAACTGTTTAAACTTTCCTCATTTCTTTAAAGGCGAGCCGCCTTGGTGGCGAGTAGTTTTCTCAAACTGCCTTCACTACATTACAGCCCGTGCAACGCCGGACTACGCAGCTAGTAAATATAATAAAGATTCTAAAAAACACAGGTTTCATGAGATGTTACTCTAAATAAACCTTACTGTTTTATTCTAAGATGAAAATTGTTGCACACTTGTGGCAATTTCTTTTAAAAGTCGAACGATATATTCAAAATTGAAAGTTTAACCATTAAAAGAGAAAAACAATTAATGTATTTTTAACTCAGATCCTATAACTGAGTTTTCGTAATGATTCCAAAAAAGTTACTCGTCTATTTCAGGAATAAAAACTTTGCTGCTAAGAGTTGCACAAACGTGACAGAGCGGACATTTAAGAGTTGAAACTATCACACAAAAATGATTGCACCCAACTTGTTTGTTGACTGTAGACGTCAAATTGGTTAAGTAATCACAGACGTTATACTATTTTGGCGTCTTTAAAAGTATATCAGATGACATGTTTTTGTAATTTTATTTTCGAAACGGCTGTAACAAAGTAGTCAGTATAAATCAGGGAAATAATTGGAACTTTTTTTTTGCAAGGTGTATTGTTTTGACTAGTGTTAGCTCACAAGGATATAATTTGACAAGTGCTTAATACTGCTGTTAAATTTCAGCACGATTTTGAATCTGCTTTAAGTCCTAAATATTTCAAACTGCGACACCTAATACTATCCTCTTTATTTCACTTTGTTAACGTGATTATACGCAATGAAATAGAGAACAGATTTAAAAAAAATCATGAGCTGTAATTATTAAAATTAAGGTATGATGTGTACTTTCGTTGTGGGAGTGACTCAACGTCCATCTTACCATACTGTAATGCTGTTCTTTACTTACCATGCTGTTCTTTACTTGTACATGTTTGTTTGAGGATGCAAATATTTCAAAACCTGAAAATACATGATTAGGTCAGCAGAGCATATTCAAATAGCCGTGTTTACGTGTTATTCCGTCGAACGAATTTTAAGCCAAAACCATCACTACATGCCAGTTCTCTAGCTTGCTCTGGCCAGTTTTGGGAAAACTTTCGGATTTAGCGAGACACCTCAATTTTCATTTGAAGCAAAAAATATTTTTGGTAGAGGGTAGTCTAAGTAAGTGCTTAAGAAATGCATATTCCAATATTTTTCAATTTTCAAAAGAACGAATAGTATGTAAAATATTCATCTAACTACTGTAAAAAGAGCAGGCGTGGTTCAAATCATTTCTACGAAACTATTATTAGTAAAATAAACATTAAACATATATATTTTGTGAGGACGGTCGTTATTACTGCGTTTTGCATTATTGCACGTAAAGTAAGAAGATTAATAGCTTAGGAGTACTTATTTCAACTTAAAGATAACTTTTAGAATAAACATTATATGTTTTATGTTCATAAATCTACTGCATACACAGCTTATTCAACTGGAAATTGTTCTAGGGACAAGTCCTCTTATCTCAACCCATAATAATTGGTACCGCTTTAAATCCGTAGTGTGTTCTACCTCGATAAAAAATTAACGATCCTTAAACGAAACTGGAACTTAATTACGGTTATAAAATCCTTTGAACGAAAGTCTACCAATTATCAACTTCTGCTGTAACAAAATCATAAATACAGCTCGCTAATTTCTAGTTTTATTTAATGACCTACGAAAATAATTTAAAGCTTGATGAAATGAAATAAAATCAGTAATGTTTCCATGCTATTAAAAGTTACATTTTGCCAAT
Source organism: Uloborus plumipes (assembly GCA_038373865.1). Taxonomy (NCBI): domain Eukaryota; kingdom Metazoa; phylum Arthropoda; class Arachnida; order Araneae; family Uloboridae; genus Uloborus; species Uloborus plumipes. Next base: position 81,647 of record JAXGGA010000356.1, on the reverse strand, counting down.
GGTTCATACCCAACTGAATTAAACGAATTTTATATGACATAGGTTTTCAACTCAAAACTGTAAAGTTACGATTTTAAAAAAATGTTTTTTAAGAGGAAATCTATTTAATAAAACATGTATAAAAATTGACCAGACTATACACAATTATTAAACAATAAGACAACAATAACACAATAAGATAGTTTGTGTTAATGAATAATAGCCTCAAATGGGCACTTGAAAAATCTTGAAAACAATATTTTGTTACTGTTACAAACTTTTAAATTTTATTATGGGATGTATCTTGGTAGGTGTCGCTTATATTTAAATAAACAAATGAGTTCTTAGTTAACTGTCTTTCATCTTAATCCCTTATTACGCTAGTGATTAGAATGAATGAACGATAAAAGAGCGGTTATACTCATTATCGAATACTGCAAAAGAGTTTCTCAAATGGACTCACCATAATTTGTGAACCGAATATGAATAGGACTAGACAAATTCAGTGTACTTATCCCCTCTCCCTCCATTTTCTTCATACGTTTTAGTAATCTGGGGACTTCTGGGGTCTCTATATAATCTGCTGACAAGTTCCATGCTGGAAGTTTCACTGTTGAAAATATAACTTAAAAACAATTCAAAGGTCGGAAACCATTTGTGTGACACAAGCCTGACATGTGTGACACATGCCTGATGCGGTATGTTTTGGCTTATGTGCAGACTTTAGGTCGATTTAGATGCAGCTGCCACCGAAATTGCACATTTCGTAATATGGAATATGGAAATATTATCATAAGAATTTTTCAGGTACTCTGATCGATTCTTCCACTTAACAAATGGTGGACTTTCTAATACTATTAGTCAAGCGTAACATCATCATAGCATGAAATACCACCTTGAGTAATACATTTTTAAGTTTCTTCCTAAAAAAGGTGTAATAAGTTTTTTCAAGAAGATTTTCTGTTTTTTTGAGAATTTCTGTCGTTCAACACCAATACTTCTTATGTTTTTTAATTAATCTATTTTAACGATAAAAAATAAGTTTGTCAAATCTATTAGATATTATATTGTAGATAGTATATTTTGCCCTCTTTAACATTTTTATTGATACGTCAATTCATCATTTTGTTTTATAATGTTCCAAGAAGAACATTAATGTGAAGGTTGATTTTAAAACTGTCTCCGAAGGTGTTATTATGATTGCTTATCAGCAGCAGAAAATTAACGTGAGGAAAAAAATATGCATAAAAAATGTCAGTGACGTAACTTTAAAATACTGTCAGGAAAACGTGTTTTCCTTTTTTTGTTACTCAACATGATAAAATTAATCAGAAAACAAAACACTTTTTTTTGCAATCACTCTGAGCATTAATTATAAATTTTTTGTCTGTTTAAAGTTTCTGTGCCACGAAAAATTATTATGCAGAAAAAAATGTTGTAAGGAAACTTGTGCGTTATCGCCCAAACTTAATGCTCCTTGGAACTTAATTAATCATTAGATAAAAGCTTGTTGCCAAAATTGATGGGCAATTTTGCATTTTAGTTGGCTGTTAAGACCGCAAAAGCTTTTGAGGGTATTTTACAGTTTATTTTGGCAATGGTACGCACTATATTAGTTTCAGATTTCCATTAACTATCTCCTTTTTGTGAAGGAAGTTTAAAGTTTTAGCATATAAAAAAAGAGTTATGGAGCCATTTAAAAAAACTACGATTTTTTAGGCAATTCTTTCTTCTTGTATAAAAATAATCCATTTTATAGAAAGTGGATTTCGTTTTTGAAATTATCTTTAGTTAGGAAAAAAACTACTTCGTTAAGTTTAGCGAGAAATTTGTGTTCAAGCTAAAGATATTTATTGGAATAGAATATTTTCATTACGTATGTGGACTAAAAAAATAGTTAATATCAGTGCTATAAAAAATCCGTCTTCACTCATCCTTTTGCAATTTACTAACTAATAAATATGTCGGTGTTTGACTCTGATTTTTAGTGAGAGCTACATGTATGTTTTTCAGATTAACAGAGAAACCCTGTAGTTATTCTGTGCATTTTCTTTTACATTTAAGATTTATTTTTCATTTTAAACTTCTACTTAAGATCGCCAACCGCTAAATTAAAGCTTTACTGTAAATCCTCAAGATGATTTCGGTTACGATTACCGTGATGTTCTCTTCGGGAGAGTTTTTGGAAGCGGAAAACTGTTGAGGTTTTTAGGCTCTAAATTAAAAGAACGGAACGTGCTTTGAAAAATCAAAATTGAATGCTACTAATTAGCCTCCAATTGTTCGTCATTGATGGAAAGGATTTTTCCATTAACCCATTTATGCCCAGTAGCCTAAGAACGGGGCTTGTTAGTTACTGCATACAAACACCTGTTATGGGTATATCCTTTTACTAAAGCTGTTTTTCACAAGTTAAATAGTCCTTCTTCTTAAGAAAACCAGTTAGAGCTACTATTTGGATATCAGAGTTTATTTATTGACAGCTGTTTTCAGACAAATCAGTCAAGCAACAATCCAGCTTGTTAAACTAGTTTAAAATGATTTTCTTAAAATTGATCATAGATGCCTTCTGTAATGTTACTTTGCAAAAGTAAAGTCAAGTAAGGTCGTATTTTGCTTACATATCTGTGAAATATCCCATAAACACGACGTTAAATAACTTAATAAATATGGCAACCGCGAACTATTTTAAGCCTAATATGTATATAAACCATTCCAAGTAAGAGTTTTAAGCAGATAAAAGTTGAAAAAAAAATTGTTGAAAAAAACTTGGGCATAAAAAGGGTTAAGATAACTCACAAGGTCATAAAAGAAACACATTCGATAGCATTTAAAAGTTTTGGAAAGTTATGACACTAGAATGTAATTAAACGCTGCTTATGTGCCTTTTGTTAGCAGTTAAGATTGCCCTAACCATAAAGTATTTTGTCTTGACACGTATTCATACTTTCATTTTACGTAACTAACTGCGAAATATTACAAACTGTCTGAAATACTTAATTTTAAAAAACAAAGAACAAATTAAATTATTGTTCCTTAATCAACTGAAAATCACAATAAATATATTGTACACGCAAGAGAAATTTTCTGAATTTGCAGAGAACAGTCAAAAATAGTTTATTCCACAATATTCAAAAGAAAAAGAACTTTTCCTTATGACTTACTTCTATTTCTCGTTGCTGTTTGCCTTAGCCCCCCGCCTACAGTAATATTTTGCACTTTTGAAATTAACTCAAAGTATACAGCTTGTGTACTTAAAAAGTTTTTTGTCGTCATTTAGTTTATAATAGTAGTTAATGAGTAGATACTGTAGTAGTTATTCTTTTTGAATTTTATTCCCTTTGCTTTAAATGTTTGTGGAAGAATCCGAATTAACGAAGTTATAAGTGATAGCCAATGGACTGTTGACATATAACTCAGCATCACATTTAGTTGTACAACAAAGTATTAGAGTTAAATAAGAGAAAACTAATTTTAATTTCAAATAGTGAACTTACATTCACCAATAGAGTAACAAACATATTTTGCCATACCAGACTGTTATAGTTATTAAACTGTTAAAACTACTATCAGCAAATGATATTATTAGTCATAAATGCACTTTTCTTACAAAGGAAAGAATTAATCAACTCGGAAGATGGTTAATTCATTTATGTGTTTCGAATAGCGTATGCAAAAACCTGCGTCAAACATTTTTGTTGTCCCGAAATCTAACATGTACTACGTCTTCATTTCGAATAAAACTATAATTATTCTTAATTGAGATGCTTTTTAAAGCAAACAGATGTTTTCCTTATATTGGATCCATGAATATCACTTTAAGTGATTTACAACAGTAATATCAAATAAGAAGTTCTGTCAAGAACTAAACGGGCCTACTTTCCCGTACATCGACATCGGCATTCTAGCATCTAATCATTATTCTCTTGATTATCTGAGACTGAAAATTATGTCAAACATACCTTTTTAGTACTTAAAGCTGATTTCTAAAAGCAAAATATATCCCTCTCATTAGATGAAATAGACACGTAAAAAGTAAATAAACGAATAAATAAAGTTTTGTCGCACCTTTTAAAGAATGTAACTGTTACAGTTCTTCCGTAGAAAAAAATCCTCAATCGTTTTCAAAAAAAATAAATAAATAAATGAATAAATATACAAAGAGCATCAAAACACATTTTATCAAAGAAAGAAAAAAAAAGAAAAAAAAACTCGTCCGTTAGTAAAATGTCTCGAATTTCACTTTTAATCCGTTGCCAGTTGTTAAATATAAATAAAGAATAAAATGCCCCCGTGAATGAAAAATTTTTGTTACAAAAAAAATCGTCTGCCAAAAAAGAGAAAAAAAAATAACAACAATAAATAATATAAAACAAATAAATAGATAAACAAAAATCGTCCGCACAGTCAGTCATTTTTTTTCTGAGCCTGCATTTCCGCCATATTTGCGGAGTCGGAGTCGGAATCAGAGTCCTCAGATTATTCAGAAAAGTACTTTACAAACATTATTTATCAAAACCATTTTCTTACAAAGTTAGTTTGAAGGAAATCCGACTTTAAGTTCAGGATCAACATTTAACTTAAATTCCCCGTAGGCGCTAATGTTATTATTTTTTTTCTGAACGGTTCAATATTGAAGGAAAAATGGTTCAAATCAAAAAGCGAAATATGGGAATGAGCCTCTCCGAGATCTTTCAAACAAAAAAAAAAGGTTATTCCATTCGGACGGTTCACTCAAAAGTTATTAGGTGGGGAAAGGTTGCTTCAACGGCTCAATGTTGAACGAAAAAATGTTCAAATTGAAAATATAAATACGGTAATGAAGTATCCTTGCTGAGATCCTTCGAACAAAAAAAAGTTTATTTAAATCGGACTGTTCACTCAAAAATTATTAGGGGTGACAGCTTGCTTGAGCGGCTCAATGTTAAACGAAAAATTGTTCAAATCAAAATGTGAATACGGGAATGAAGTATCCTTGATAAGATCTTTCGAACAAAAAAAAGTTTGTTCAAATCGGACTGGTCACTCAAAAGTTAGCATCGCCAGACAGGTTGTTTGAACGGTTCAAAGTTGAACCAAAAATTGTTCAAATCGAAAAATCAAATATGGGAATGAGCTGTATCCGCCGAGATCTTTCCAACAAAAAAAGTTTGTCCAAATCGGAATGTTCATTCAAAAGTTATTAGGGGGGGGGGGACATACAGACCGACCGACGCACAAATTCCCCATCTCAATACCCTACTTTCAAATTTTAAATTTTTCGATAGTCATTTTACCTTTTAATTTTTTTAACTTGGCGATGTTTTTCAGACTTGGCCTTTTTTTTTAAATCTTGGCGATAATTTTTAGATGCATTAAGCCACTTTTAATACTTTTTTCGTCTTTATTTTATTTTTAACGGGAAAGTAGGCTAAAAAGAAAATATTGTTCGAGCAAATAACTAGTTATGGGCATGGATGAGGTTTTTTTTTTACTTGGATTGCTGCTGAACTATGATGTTGCAGTGCTAGATGATGGAAAACTTATGTACTTGCTTAATGTGCATGCAATTTTATAGCTGCGAAGTTTTTATTAATTTGCAGCTATGATTTGTAGACATACTAGCTTATTACCCGGCTTTGTCCGAGTGCTTATTTTAAAAAAATAGCTTTAGAAATAATTTTACTGCATTTTATCTACATGGGCACGTAAAATTTGTATTTCATGCTAAAATGAAATAGTTGAGCGTTAAATTGATAATTCGTTGTTAATCGTAATCTTTGTTGGAAAATACTCATATTTAAATGTGTTAAATTTTATGAATTTGTATGCTTAATGTCTAATCTCAGTTACTTTATCTCTTAAAAATTGCCATTTTGAGACAACAAATTTGAATTTTAAGCTTTTTGGATTTTTTTTAAACTAGAAATTATTTTGTGCATTCTAGTGCATCAAGGAACCTGTGACAAGTAGAAAATCTGACGAAAACTGTGGTTTTGTATAAGAAACAAACATACAAACAAATATATATACATGCATCCATTTTTCTAAATATAGATGTTTTGAAATAAATTGGAATACTCTGGTTTGACCAGTATGTTCACGCTCGCTTACTTATGACAGCTGGTGGGGTTAATTTGTTGACGTTTATGTAGAGATTCGTTCGGGTCTTATAAAGTAATACAACTGTAACGTGACTCTGTATTGCTCTAGCTAGTTTAATGATATTCGCATGTGTAATAAAAATGGTGTATATTATAGTAACAAGATAACGAGCAAGTAATTAATAAACAATAGAGACTTCTGAGAAAAAAAAGCTTTGTTTTATAACTGTGAAAGAAGCTGCAAGTAAATTCAATATTACCTATATAGAGTTATAAAAAACTTTGAATTTCTGTTTAGAAATTCCTGAAACGTTTAGCACTATTCTGTGTTAGTTTTTTTTTTTCTTAACAAGATATTTTCGGTTTCTGGGCAAAATTTATAAAATTAGAATTTTTTAAATACAAAAATAGCTTGTAAGCAAATGATGTCGGTCCTGTAAATGCTTGGTTCAGACTTTAGTACCATATATTTTATGAATAAGACTTTTTGCAACGCTCAAAATTTATTTCTCTTAATGCTGCACCATTTCGAATATAATTTTCTCCGAACGATTTTCTTACCAATTAAAATACTACTACTTCCTCCCTTTTAAATTCAATTTCAGTGTACTTAAAACTATCACGTCATCTGAAAATGGCCTCGGTACCTAGAACTAATCCAGTTTTACGAGCAAGAGTAATACGCATTAATGTAAGCATGGACCTCTCTTCATCCCATTCCAGGAATTTCTCCATCCTATCCCCCACAATTTGCTTTTCTCCCTTTCTCCTCAACTAGTTCCGATAGATTTAGGTGGGAGGGAGATTGTGATCGACAAAGAAACGAGAAGCTTTCCATCGATCGACCTTATTTGGCTTCGCATCCCTGCTCGCCAGTGGCGCCAAATACCCTGCCAAAACCACCTTTGGACACTGCAAGAAAACTTAATGTGGAAAGGGAGAAGGTTTCCAGTCCTGGAGAAGACGTCGCTTAGGGACGTCGACGTGTTGTCCCGTCATACATTGTCCCGAAAAGGAGGACTAGAGAGTAGGTTAGTGTCAGCGGTCAGCTCTTCTAGGTATAGATAATGAATGTTTAATTTTTTTTTTCGTAATGTTATAAATTAGTTTAGTGTCGATTAAAAATTCGTAGATAAATTAGTTGATTATTTCTTAGAGGTGCATTTTTTCTAGCTTTTATTTTAATTAGTTATGTTTAGAAGATAATTGTATTACTTGATATAAAGTAGAATAAAAAATTACATTCGTATTTAATTGGATAAACAAGCGTGCATAGTTTGAATTGCGCTGATAAAAATTTTGTGCATCGGGTACTGTTGAAACTGCATAGTGCACACTTTTTATTTTAATAACCCACATGTCAATTTATATATAAATAGATATATTTTTTGATTAGGGTATCTCTATGAATAAATGTATCATGGCATTTTTTGTCAATTCAAAATCATTTGTAAAGAAGTTGATTTTTTATTTCATGAAACGTTTCTGACATATGTTACTTTTAATTTTAAAATGAGATAGAAAAGGGTTGAAGTAAGCTCTTATTTTAATATAAAGTTTTATATCAACATTATTTATAATGTTTTGTAGTCATAATATGAGAAACAAAAAAGATTGTTCTTATATTACAAACGTGCGATAATGCATTTTTCAACTGATTCAGCGAAATATTTCGAATATTTGAGAAAATAAGTACATTTATATATTTTTCGTCAATTTTTTGATAAGATTAACTAATACTAATTGTTTGCTGCTTGAATTGAAAAGAAAAGTTATTGCACCAGAATATAAACTCTGCATATTTAAGAACATTTTAAACGTTTTTAAAATACCGCTTTTAGATTATTTTCTTGAATACCTTGTGCAAATTGAATTATTAAAACGATTGTCACAATTTTGATTGTATGCAGTTCAAGTTTTTGTTTCTTTTTCAAGATTAATGTTAGATTTATTTTAATATTAAGATTTAAAACAGTTTTGTTTTTGAAATAAATGTATTTGATATTGGAAATAATCAATCTGAATCCTATTTTAAAACCAAATGCAGCAGACAAGCGATTTTTAATGCTGAATTTTTTTAAAAACGCAATATAAATGTGCCAACTTTAAAGTACAAGTTACTTCGCAATAAATGCTTTTTAAGAAACTATATTTTACGTGACTCACATAATCACGATTATAGAATACCAAATATATAGTTTATTTTTCATATTTTTATTTCATACAGTACTGTTAAAATATTTTTATATGTGTTTTCTACAGTGTTATTTAACCTTTTAAAAAATATATTTTAAGCATAGATTATTTTGCGTCTCCACTGACAAAAAAATTGTGAACATTTTGACATAGTTTCGAAAACAAAAATATTTTTAAATGCTCTCGAAAACTCAGAAAGTTTAATACTATAACGTTGAGATTTTGCTTGTATAATCCGTTGATCGTTTCATATTTTGTCATATAAAATTTAGATATGCGTCATAGTAATATGAATGTTTCTACATAACTCATCATGAGTACACAAAGTTTTAACTGTAAATGGCTATAAAAATTCTAGTATAATTGATCATGTATTAAATTTAATGCAACTCTGACCGTTGACAGAATAAATACTTGTTATGTGAGTGGAAAAATATTCTGCATAAATATTCTAAAAAAAGGTCGACATTTAAATATTTTGATGTGTTACGGAGATATTTTTAAAAGGGAGAACTGCTGAAAGATATTATAGAAAGAAATTGATTTTCCGTTTTCATGAGAAAAGAAAAACTTGAAAAGTTTCAACATTTTAAAAGGTGGTTGAGAAATATATAATATATTTTTAAAAATACAGTTGTTTAACTGTGGTATTAAAAGCAGCATTTGTCTGTGAACATGATCACTATTTATTTTACTGGCATAACACTGCAAGAAAAAAAGAATAAACAATTTTTTACAATAAACTAATACGCTTGGAAAACTCCACAAATACATACCTAGAAAAAACTGGCATTACAGTATATACAGTTACTACAGTTTTACCTGAACTATTTCTTCAAACTGACGCAGCTGTTCTTTTTGCTAAATGACTTTGAGATAAAGACACCGGCTCCGATGCTATCAGACAATTCTATCTTGACATTCCAAGATTCTCAGAAGTCAAAGTACCTTTTTACTTTATTTTCTCGTGTACTCTTCGAAGAAAGGCTCCAGGACAGTCAGTATTTGATTTTGAAATAAAGCATTTAGAGAGCAAAGAACTGATTTAAAAGAACTTTTTTTCTAAAGAAAGTTGTAGCCGACATGAATCCATCATTGAAAGCTCATCACCATTTGAAAGCTGATCATCGAAGTTCAAGTCTAGAAGTCGTTGCTCGGCAGCCTGTTATAGCTTGGACCAGGTAAGATAGTTAATTGATTATAAAACCATTTTTTTATAAAAAATGAATTAAGTTTGGTTTCGTAGAAATATTAAATTATATTAAAATTAAAATTTGATGAGAAAAGTAACTGCTTTTCTCACTTTGAAATAGCATTTAATGGCTTACAAATTTTATTTTATCACTAGCGGTACCCGCACGGCTTTGCCCGTGGTGAAAAATTAAAATATCATTTGTAAAATAATTGATATAGCAGAAAAAATGCTCTATTTTAGTTGTAATTCAACTATAATTCCTTCCAAGTATGATATAAAAATCTGGTATGGACCCCACGCTACTTAACTTTACGTGTAAATTTCTTATTAGATGACTTAAGTGCTAAAATAGTGCTTGGAGTGAGCAAGATAACAGTTCAAGCATTTATATCCCTAGTTTGCCACGAAACAATGCAAAAAAATGTTTTACAATGATTAATCTCCTAAACATCGCCGATTTTAACATCATTTAGTGAATCTTTCACAAAATATCGCCAATAGCGCCAAATTGAGTCCAAATAAAAAAAAGAAAACAATTTTTTTTCGCCAACTTAGCGATATGTCGCCAAATTGGCGGCAAATACTTGGCGACCAAAAGCTTGGCGATATATGGCCAAGTCGTCGCGCCAATTCATATCCCTTTTGTCTGCATTGAAATGAACACTGATTTACACTTTTAAAAGAACTATGCAATATCGCAATTGATACGATATTTGGTTAATCTGTGCTTTAGGTACCCTTTCCTCGCTAAATGGGAAATAGGCGCGCCAAGCGTGGTAACCCTGGCTATTTTGCGTAGTTTCTCTCAAAGCTTTCACTTCCGCGAGACACGCAAAAACGCGCCAAGTAAGGTCCCAAAGCATTTTCACCGGGAAAAAGACAGGGTTGCCAGAGAATTGAAACAAAAAAATACAACGCCTCCTCTAAAAAAAATATTACAAAATACTACTGTTTCCAAACGTTGCCAAAATCAATGTTGCTGAAATGCGAAATCTATGAAAATGAAAAAAAAAAAAATCCGCTAAATCTTTTAATTAAGTCATTAGTTTTTTGGAAACAGGGTTGCCGGAAAAATACTACGCTCCATATTTGGGCCGAAAAAATGCTACCGTAGTATCAAAAATACTACGTCTGGCAACGCTGGAAAAAGAACGAAACAAAAATAAGTATGAACACGTAACCATGGTAACAACATGAAAAGTTGATTTCCGTTGATAAAATAATTCATTTCATCTCTATTTTCAAACAAATTTTATTCGCGAGCAAAGCCATTTTAGAATCGTTTGGCTTGCTTTACTGAAGGTAAGCCTTGAATTTCGGGATTCTAAAAACAATTGTTACAGCTCTCCTGATGATCGTAGAAACTTCGAAAAAACGTCATTTTGTGCAGAAAATTTCAAGCTTTCGAATGACATAAGACTTGAAAATGTGTATGAAATATTTCTTCCCTATTTTATCGAATTTCCGCTAAGAATTCGAATAGAAAAAGAACGAAATGGAATTTTCGAAAAATCGCTTCGAGGTGCAAAACTACATGCTACAAACTAATTTTGTGCCAAGTGGCATGAAAATCGACCGAGCGGTTTTGGCGCTACGCGCGTAACAGACAGACAGAAGGAAAGACAGAGAGACAAACTTTCAGCTTTATTATTAGTAGAGAAAAAAAAAAAAAACAATAATAAATAAATACATACAGAAGTAAATTTAAAAAAAGAAAAAAACTATCAAAGAAATATTTCCCTAAAAAACGCATTTCTTGTACCCAAGAAGTTACATGTTTTTTAAATAGTCATTTTTTGTCATTTTTTAATAATAATGTCTTACAAGAAGAATTCTCTCTGTTGAAAGCAAACATCGCTTCTTTTAACTAAAGGTTTTAGGCTTTATAAGAAAGGTTAAAAATTTAGCTTGGTTTCAACTGTATTTTTAATTGTTATTATTATTAATCTTATATTTTTTCTTTAAATTTCATTTTTGAAACTTTATGTGAAAAGAATTACTATGCGTTTCGTCAGTAAGCAGTCGAGTGGATAAGAAACAAAGTTATTTTTTAGTAATGTTGTGTTCAGCAACCAATTTAATTGAACAGTGCAATTTTATGATTTACAAAAGGGCACACTGATAAATACACGAGTATCAGCATTTTCTTATTATTTTTTAAGTATAAGTGTAAAAGGGGAAAATAAGTATAATCATTTGAACAGTTTTGTGCTATAGATGCGCTAAATGTTTCTTTTTTTCTATTTTAATTTTAAGAAAAAAATTCACAAGAATTTCCTTTCAATTATTTTCATTTTTGATTTTCTTTTTCAACATTTTTGGATGATTTTTAATACTTTGGTACTACTTTATTTAATGTTTTTTTTTCTCACTCGCAATTCTTTTCTTTTCTTTGATTTTTATCTTTTGAGCACAAAATGTGTACTTAAACGTTTTATATTAAAAAGTAAGTTGAAAGCGTATTTGAAATGTGTCTCCAAAATAATATAATGCGTCGGAGAGACGACTAGAAAGATCTAAGAACAGAACCTAAACTTAAATAGTTAAATTTCAAATACTTGATGAAGCTTTTTATTGAAATTATTGCATTATATAATACACGCATATGTGCTTGAATATATGTTGATAAAAAAGATATTTAAAAGAAACCTAACCACGTAGTTTGTAGAACAATGGGCAAGAGGTTTGCTATAATATCTCTCATTTAAAATATTTTTATGGTTAGTTAAATTTCTATTTTAGCGTAATTTTAATGCGCTTTGATAATTATTAATTTTTAGTAATCATAAGAAAAAGTTGCTTCTATGTCTATTTTAACTACATTTCAGTTCTTAAATTTCAAAAATTTATTATGTTATAGCATTACAGTTATAACAATTCAGCTTTATATTTTAGGCATTTCAGCAAAAATAAAAGATATTGAAAAATTTATTTCAAATCTGATTGGAATAATTCTTGAATAATTAAAATAAGCTCACAGCTACAATCTGTATTTCATCTTTCGCTGAGTTAGTATGTTAGCAGAAAGGAAGGCTTACATATAATGTAAATAAATAACAATGGAAAAAAAACCTCATTAATTTTTATTCCAGTTGCTACAAAAAAAAATGACTTCGGAGATATTCTTAGTTAAAATAAAAAACAAAATCATGTTTCCATCACTTTTCTGATTTTAATAAATAAATCTAAGAAGCCAATTTCAACGTAGATGATCTAGATCATGTATTACTAGTAGTTTATTCTTGTTAATTTCTTGGATCTGCCACTGTATATTATTATGTTCTTCAGTTTCATTGAACACTAATCCTACTACTTTGTGATACATATTTTCTGATGAAATCGAAAAAATACAAAAATAGTAATTGATACAAAAATACGCAAAATATAAAAATAGTGATACATACAAAACGCTAAAAATAAAAATGTATTAACAATTTCAGTATGTTATAGGATTTTTCAGTATCATCTGAGTATTTCTTTAAGTAAGAGACAATGTGAACAATGAATATATAATCTAAAAGTTAGTTCAAAAAGCAAACATTTCTGGAGAGGTACAGAAAGACAAAAGTTTGCATAAATTAATACATACATAAGAAGTATTTTTACGCTTCTGCACGAAGTCTGACTTAAAAAGTCAATAAATGGGAAATTGCGGCAGGAAATAATATATTTATAATTTTCCCTGTTAAAAAAACTTCTAATCACATAGATATATCTCAAAAAAGTTTTTTATATACCACGACAAGTCAAGCTACACTGGTGGACAATTGCTAAGGACGGATAACAATGGCAGTGACAGCAGCCATAAAACGGAAGGTAAAGGAAATGTGGAAACTAACAAAAGTGTGGGATACAGTAAGACATATTGTCCGTATGCAAATTTTACATTGCCGACGTTTTTGATCACGTGACAGCAATTATAAGCGATGTCAAAGATTTGGCACGTGAGGACCAGTGGAGTTCTGAGGCAGTTTGACGGAAAATAATCAAATGACTTCAACTTTTCGGTATGCTTTTCCGTCATCACTTAGATGATTTTACGCTTGGATGAATCATTGGTAAGATTGAAGAAGGGTGAAAAATAACAGATATTGCCAAAGAGTTCAATGCCAGGCATAGTGTCGTTTCGAGACTTTGGAAATTGTTTCGTGCAAACAGAATGTGTAGTAAATGACTCAGGGAAGATCGTGTATGCAGTAAGATGCTTGTAGAAGACAGGTACATGGTGTAATCAACAAAAACGAACCGGTGCAGAACAACTGCTATGGGAGATTTCAGGAGGACAGAAATCATCCTTTCTGTCCTCCTATTGTTCTCGAATTTTCTGTGCTTTAACGTCTTTTTATGATAAAATGCTATAGCTATTTCTTGTTATTAACACATTTTTTAAAATTATTTTTGTATAAGCCGTGATAGACATTTTACAGCTTCAAATATTACATACATAAACCATCTTATTCAGTTTATAACTTTTTTCCCCTTTTACGAAGCTACTTGTATCTTGTAGCACTTTCATCTTAAATATATATCTGTTATATATTCTCACTCCTTTCATGGATATGTGCACTTTCCCAAGCAAGGCCATTGCCAATAAAAAATCGCTATCATTACAATCAAAATCACATAAAAGTGGCATAAGGTACGGCGATAAAGATGCTGTAAACACCTGTTACTTCTCTCATAGTCAATTATCAACCATGCCGAAAATGGAACAGAATCTAGCTTCGAAGGAGAAGAAAAAATACACGTCACGGAATTTTAATCAAGCGAGTTTCAGGAAGGAGTGTTAATTAATATTACCTCAGAATGTTTTGTTGATTTCTGTCATAATACTGTCTAAACTTTATGCATGGCTTTTCGAGCGAAAGCTTAATGTTTACGAGCATAATAGAATAGTTGAACAAATAAATGACCGTTTCCTCTGCTATAATTAATTTATCTACATCGTTAATTAAAACAATTACTATGATTTTTTAAACTTATGAAGCGTACATTTAGGCGTAGCAATGGTAAATTTAAATAAAGCAGCATTGTTTCTGTATCTTACTCAAAGGTAGTATAATCCATATTTTAGCACTCCATTGACAATATTTACCTTACATAATATGTTAGTAGAGGGGTCATTCCATGTCAAGTGATCCAACGTTTTTTACCTTACATTTTTGTATTTCTTTCAAATTTGGCTCATCAATTGTACCCCTTGAGGTAATCAAAAGTATCAATTTTTGGATTTTTATCTCTATTATTTTTTGATTTATGAGACTTTGAACTTTGGAAAAACCCACGTTTTTCCATGGATAAGGGAACATAAAAGGGACCATAACTCGGCACCAAATATAGATACAACGATTTGGTAAATGGCATTTTAAAGTACGTTAGTTGCCGCTTAATCTGATATGCAACATGACTAATTTGATAAAAAATTTCTTTTTCAAAAAATGGAATTTAAATTTCAAATTTAAATTTCTCAAAAAACATATAATGAATTTTTTTCAAAAAATTCTCAAAAATTCTTGTGTATTTTATCTATGTGTGTACAAATTTTTAGATTGGGATCTCAATGGGATCATATTTTTTTGAATTTTTGAATAAAACTGTATAGGAAAAAAATGATATTTTTTAGATTCTATTTATTTAAATATTAAGTTATCTTGCTTGTGATGGTCTAAAAAGTAGTAAACAAACATGAATATGTTTAAAGTGAGCTGGCATGAGCTTATAGATTTGTCAGGTTCACCCCCTCCCCCCTTCATCCCCCGCACAACCACTCTTTTTTAATTCAAAACTGTTCAAAATGTTAAAAAAAAAAACTCTTTGATACAAGATGAATAGTAAACTTATTTAAAGTTGGTAAATGGGTTTCCTTATAACTAGACGAAGTATCACCCTCCTCCACCCAAATATACCATTAACGCTGTACTATTATGACGTCTAACCTGGGGATTGAATTGACTATTATTTTTACTCTAGGTAAGTGAGCTAGCATTAACTTGTAGATTGGTCAGCTCCCCCTCCCTTCCTTCCTGATCCAACCATTTTTCCCCCAAACTGTTTAAAATGCTAAAAAAAAAGCTTCTTTGATACAAAATGAACAGTAAACTTATTTAAAGTTGGTAAATGGGCTTCCTTATAACAAGGCAAAGTACAACCCTTCCCCCACCCAAATATATCATTAATGCTATACTAATATGACGTCTCACCTGGGGATTGATTTGAGGATTATTTTCCCCCTAGGTATATATTGTTTTTCAGACGAAGTGTATATTTTTCAATCCGACCTTCACAAAGTGTACTTCCATTCAATATCTGAATTTAAACTTATGATTCATTTCATCCCCTCCCCCAGCACCAATCTTCAATTTTGAAGAGAGGAAATAAATGGGTCGCCCCAAGATCATAGCAAACAGCAAAATAGCACTGTTTCTCCTTGTTCTCATAATGTTTTCCCATTATTTTCACACAAAACTGAAAAGAAATCAAAGTGTCACGTTATATGTCAGTCCCCATCACTGCCTTTCCTTTTTCTTATTGGACAAAGCTCATGAGCTAATAGGAAAGTAACAAACAGAACAAACTGAAACACTACCAGACATCAGTAGAGACTAAGGCTTTGAAATGGGGTTAGACGGGATGATAAAAAAAATAAAAGTTTGGAGCGGGAAGGTAGGGTAAGGGGGGTGGGAGCAATCTGTAAAGAAGTTAAACAACATGAGAGGGTTATGATCAAAAAAGCAGTGTTTGATTAATATATGTATATAGATATGTCTTGCTGCATTACTTTCCTTTACAACAAAATGAAAAATAACACAAACAATTAAAAAAATTAAATAACAGCTGCACACTAGATAATGTGGAAAGATAGTTATGGGGACATAGACATATGATCTGATATTTTGATTTATTTTCAGTTTTGTGCGTAAAGAATAGAAAAAACGATGAGAACAAGGAGAAACAGTGCTATTTTGCTGTTTGCTATGATCTTGGGGCGACCCATTTATTTCCTCCCTTCAAAATTGAAGATTGGTGCTGGAGTAGAAGATGAAATGAATCATAAAGTTAAATTTCAGATACTGAATGGAAGTACACTTTAAAGTTCGGATCGAAAAAGAAACACTTCGTCTGAAAAACAATATATATATACCTAGGGTGAAAATAATCCTCAACTCAATCCCCAGGTTGGACGTCATATTAGTATAGTGTGAATGGTATATTTGGGTGGGGAGGGGGATACTTCGTCTAGTTATAAAGAAACCCATTTACCCACTTTAAATAAGTTTACTATTCATTTTGTATCAAAGAGTTTTTGTTTTTTTTTAAACATTTTGAACAGCTTTGAATAAAAAAAGAGTGGTTGTGCGGGGAAGGAAAGGGGGAGGGGGTGAACCTGACAAATCTATAAGCTCATGCCAGCTCACTTTAAACATATTCATGTTTGTTTACTACTTTTTAGACCATCACAAGCAAGATAACTTAATATTTAAATAAATTGAATCTAAAAAATATCCTTTTTTTCCTATACAGTTTTATTCAAAAATTCAAAAAAATATGATCCCATTGAGATCCCAATCTAAAAATTTGTACAAACATAGATAAAATACACAAGAATTTTTGAGAATTTTTTTAAAAAAATTCATTATATGTTTTTTGAGAAATTTGAATTTGAAATTTAAATTTCATTTTTTGAAAAAGAAATTTTTTATCAAATTAGTCATGTTGCATATCAGATTAAGCGGCAACTAACGTACTTTAAAATGCCATTTACCAAATCGTTCTATCTATATTTGGTGCCGAGTTATGGTCCCTTTTATGTTCCCTTATCCATGGAAAAACGAGGGTTTTTCCAAAGTTCAAAGACTCATAAATGAAAAAATAATAGAGATAAAAATCCAAAAATTGAGACTTTTGATTACCTCAAGGGGTACAATCAATGAGCCAAATGTGAAAGAAATACAAAAATGTAAGGTAAAATTTTTCTCAGATTTTGGATCACTTGACGTGGAATGACCCAGAGGTGGATCGCATTTAATATTTAAAAAATAGGTAATTACAAAAGCTTTTTTAGTTTAGAACAGTAAGAAATAATAAACCTTGAAATAATACAATATGTGTATCGAATTTTAAAACTGACTCGTATTATTTTGCGTTAATTCTAGAGGCTATTTAATTTTCTACTGGAATCAACGATATGTTAAGAAATTTCGTTAAAATATTACTAGACAGGTGGCACTGGAAGCTAAAAGTTCAACTAAGCCCCACATTCCCGTACAGTTATTTCATGCCGTATGGTTACATATGCCCATTGATGTCGGTAGTAAGAAGTTTAGAATAAATAAAGTGTAATATAAAAATAAACAAAAAAGATGTAATAAAAAATTTACTAGCTTACTAGAGTTGTTAAAACAGTAATGTATATTAAAAACAGTTCACTTTGTGCGAAAATGTAAAAATCGAAAAACAACGTCTAAAAGCACAAATGGGTCGAATTAAAATTGGCAAACATGTTTCGAAGGCATAAAGCCTCCTTCTTCAGTACCAAGCAAGAAATGGTAAGTTGTTTTTCGATTTTTACATAGATTTTTACAGTAATGTAGATATTCAGTAATATGTTAAAAGAAAATGAGAAATGAAACGAATGTTTACACTTCATGTTGTGATATTTTCACACTAACGAAGTTTTTTTTTTTTTTTTTTTTTTTTTTTTTTTTTTTTTTACTAAGGGTAATACGCATTTTTTTCTGGATTTTCCCCCCGTTAATTACTTATTGGTACATGATGTAAGTTTATCAAAATACTAGGGTAGTGAGAATGGTGAGAATCGACCATCAATTGGGGAGGGGGAGGGTGGTATTTTTGTATCCTCACAGTTAATATTTCTTAGTATTTGCATTATGTTACGTAATGTAGTATTTTCTATACATAATTTAGTACACACCGTGCTCGCTACCGTCTATTGCCACCAATACTTTCTGCACAGCAAAAGCTTTTGTCGTAAATATGGAGTTCAGTTGAAACGCTGTATACAATGAAGTTACTCTACCTAATTTTAAGTTCACAAAAACGATACGGGAAAAAGTTAATCGCATTTAAGTTGATTAAGATCCGTAAATTAGAAAAGATAAGAAATTTTTCACAGAGTAATGTTTAAAATACTTAGCATAAAAGACATTTTAGCTCCAAGTTGTCCAATATATGGTGTTTGCACGGAATAACCTGAACTAAAAAAAAAAAATTCTGCTGGGATGCATCATACAGCAATTGTGTGCAGCCCAAAGTAACATTGCAGAAACTTAGAAACAGTATTATGAATGCTGGTTCTAGCTTGTCACCTACCATGTCCATGTTGTGCACTGTTCAACGCGATGTAATATATGGATGCAATAATTTTGTTATAATTCTAAAAAGCTAAACAACAGTGTAAAATTCTCTTTTTGCCAACTTTTTGCCGTTTTTGGATTAAAAAAAAAACTCTTAATTTTGCATCTAGGTGTCATTGTAAATGGTGTTTTTGAGAAGCATTACACCCATAATATACCTGGACTACATTTTTATAAATATAGCTATTGACATTCTAAGAGTGGAGGGGCAATAAACTTCAATGGGCAAAATATGCTACGATACTTTTTGTCGTAAAATTTTATCGTAATACATTTTGCCTGCTGAAGTTTCCTATTGAATGTGCATTGAACCATTCTTGTTCAGCCTATAGTTGGGGCAAGCCTGTCAGCTTTCAAAAGTCTATGCAGATCCTAATCACATCATTGCAACGCTGCCTGTTTGGTTTGTCCCAACTATAGTCTATCTTTCATTTGTTTTATTCATTTTAACATTTTTTACAGCAGTTTTTTTTTTCTTTTAAATTTTACTTTTTTCTTAATGTCAGTGAGAGATGTTTGGAAAAAAAATAGTATAGTTCATATTATTTTTCAAAAAAAAAAAAAATCCTGATACAGTCAAACCTCGTTAAAATGAAAACCCATAGACATTTAAAACCAGTTTGTCTTACTTAAAGAACAATAAATTACAAAGCATATTGTGGGGATCGAAATGTCGTTTGTCTTAGTAACAGTAATTCGTGTATAAGCAGTAATAAGAGCGTAACAGCAATACGAGTGATTGAAGTACCCAGGTTCAACTGTTCTTCAAAGCAAAATTTCTAAGTCAAATGTATTTGCAGCCCTTAACTGAGATACTTCAGTAGTAAAAGGTCAAGAAGTTTGCTCGTGTGAAATTCAAATTTTGTTAATGCACTCTTATTATCGAGAGAAAAACAAGTAAATATTAGAGTTACGTAAAAAAAAAAAGGATAAAGAAAGCATTTTCCTTCCCAATAAGAAATTCAATATTTCCTTAAGTAGGGTACGAGCTTCAAGTCTCATGAACACGTGACTTTGCTACGTTATGACGATCCACTGAAAGCACTTAAAACGTATTCTTATTAAATTTTCGTGCTTCAATATTCCTGAATATTAAGAGAAAAAAGCAATTTAGAATGCGGAGCATGAAAAAAAAAACTTAAAATAAGTACTATAAAAATCAATAATGACCTTTTAAAGAGATACATTACAGTAAACTGGCACTGCATCAAATTATTCACATTAACGTATCAAACATCATTTTCTTCCTTATTTAAAAAAAATAAAGGCTATTTTTTTCAAACAACCGCAAAGTAGTGTCTTATCTTGTTTGGTATTTAGTTACTAATAAAATTTATTTTACTTAACACGTGCTTTCATGTTTGTTGTTTCCCTGTCTTTTCTAATTCTGTTTTTTAATTTACTACATTTATAACTTTTTATTTCAAATGCAGTTAAAAATGTATAATTTACATGAATTACAAATATCATTATTTTAAAAATACGCCTTATTTGACCAGTGTATTATCTTGTTAAACGCTCATTAAGTAAATAATGGCGCATAAGTTTTAGCAAAATAATGAAAATATTTTTAGTAAATCCAAATGACGATTTTTTTACTGTTTTAGTAATAATTAATTAAAGAGGACAATGCAAGAAAACTATTTTACTAATATTTGTAAGATTTTTATTTTTTAAAAAAATATATTGTTAAATGCGTGGTATTCACGCAATTGAAATATTTTCAACGATATAGTAAAAGACGTTCATGTAGTCATTTTTTAAACAAACAAAATTTTATTAAAGAGTAGTCTGCTTTGAAAATTACAAATATATTGCAATAATTTTGAAAGATTTACCGACATTTTATGAAAATGGCTGGGAAAGATATATTATTTGTGTTTTACTTGAACTTAAATGTATTGGAAAATAAAATACTAGCTACCTAATTTATACATAAAAGATAATAGTACTTCTTTGTACTTGTTTTGTCTTCAATGTTTAGATACGTGTATTCCTTTTGAGTGCGACTTTTTTCATAAAATTATCATACCTTTAATAAAAAAAAAAAAAAACTATTCATATGTTCAGAGTTAGGACAGAAATTTCGATTATAAAGAAAATAGAGCAAGCGAAGGAAAAAGGTCACACACACAAAGAGTTTTAAAAACTATGCTTAGACACAGTAACATAATAAGGAAAACAAACCGTAAATACACTCATAATAAAGAAGCCAAGAGTTTGATAAACTCTCTATGAGAAAAACAAAAACACTCTCTGAAATTATCTATTATCATAAGGACATCAGTTTCTAAAAATTATTTTTCAAAAATGGTTAACAGTTTTAAAAACGTCAATGGCATTTCTAAAAATAAATGTCTTCGTTCTGGTTCCAAAAAATAATTTCAGAAAAAAAAAAGAAAAAAAATAGCATAAGATTATCTTTTAACTTCCATCAGAATTGGGAAAAAAGCATTAAAAAATTCCATAATGAAAAAAAAAAAAAAAAGATAAAAGTTCCTATTAGAATAATGACATCAGTCTCTCAAAATTCACACCAGCATCAACTATTCTAAAATAATGTCAAATCTTAAAGCTCCGATTAAATTTAAGTCAATACGAAAAGTCTCTTGTAATACTGATAATTTCCGTCATTATATTCTTCCCGCACGTCAGTACGCAAAAAAAGTGATCAATCGCAAAAAATAATCACAAAAGGTGATAATTTTAAATCTCTCCGTTGCATTAGAAGATTTGAAGCAAAAGCAAGAATTTGTTTTCTTCACATTAAAAAAAAAAAAGTGGCAACAGATATTTATTCCGTTGTTTCTTTTCAATGACTTATTTCACGACCGTTAATAAGCTTTTTAGTTTATTAAATTTAAAATTGATGTTTACTTGTTTAAAAATGCTTGTAACTTTTTACTGGTGAAGTGATTCGGCCCGTCATTTAGGGGGGTCAGGAGGGGGACTCAAGCCCCCCCCCCCACACACAAACTGGCTTTGAGAAATCAATGTATTTTCATATAAGTAAGCGTGGTTTTTGGTGCTTTCCGATGAAATTGCATTGTGTTTGTACCCTTTGCCCCCCCCCCTCCCCTCCCGGAAAAAGTGAAATGACGGGACTAGAAGTTATCCCCTTGTAATTTTCAAAACCATTGGAAGAAAACCTTCTGAAACTGTATTTTTCTGTTCATTATAATAAAACCAAAATCGATTCGTTAATTATTTTGAGTAGAATAAGTAATTGTATGCCTTTTTTTTTGTTCTATTATTAAAAATTAGAATGGTTCGGTACTTTTTTTCACACTCAAAAAGTCCCCTTCTTCTGCCCGGTTACCCAAGTACCTCCCTACCAAATTTGGTCGATATCCAGCGTAAACTGGATTTGCATAAGGAACCTACAATCATATTCTGTTTTATTTATATGGATAAGCTTTAAAGGTAGCTTCTTTTGAGCACTAATCGATCAATTCAAAAGTTTTCTTCTTCATATCGTAATACAGCTACACTGGTAATAAATATAAAATTCACAAAGAGTGTAGCTATTTTTCAATTCCTTTATTCTGTCTTTTTTATGGTAAAAAGAACAAAGTGCAATACATTTAAAAAGTAAATTTAATAGATAAAGGAAGTTTTCTTTCATGTGAAGAGGTTGTAAAACGCGAGCGTAAGATACTGGAATCCTCTTACCCAGAAGTAATCTGAATAATCTGTTTGCAGACAACGCATATAAAATGTATATATTTTATTCATCGAGTATTTGTGCCTGGAAACATCCCAAGCAGCACAAAGGCGTTCAAAACACGTTCTGCAACACGTACAGAGCGCACCAGCCGGCACGTTCAAAGCACGTTCTCGCAGCACGTGTTGTCAACGTCTATGTGTCTCATCGATCGATGGTAATATGACACGTCGAAATCTGGTGTTGACCACCTTTTTTTGTCCCAGTTTTGAACGTGGAATGATAGGTTATATTTAGGTTCTGGAAATACGTTTGTTTTCAGTGTTCCCCAGCTGAAAAAGTATATTACGTATACGCCACTATCCGGGTGGCCGTGACGTGTTTTAACCGTGACGTCATTTTTGATCCACCATTTTTGATCCATGATCGTCGCCATCTTGGTTTCAATTATTTAATTAATTTATTTCATTTAACTATTGATTGTTTAATTACTTTGAATTTAATATATTCATACCGCGGGATTCGAACGCGGATCCCTTGCGATTCCAGCCGGACGCGCTAACCACTATACACTACTTGATCTCATCGAGGGAGAAAAATAATACTTTAAATGGAAATTTTTTTTGCAGGAGGCGCCATCTATGAAAGACTAAGGGCGTAAATCATATCATTTTATTAGTATGAATGCAATGCTTTTTTACTGAAATGCATGCAAATCTGATTAGGATCTTGGGAGAAAGAGTTTTTTAGGATAAAACTTAAAATTTCTGCAGGTATTATTCCTCTTCCCTTTCTAAAAAGCAGCAATTCACGACCTCAATTCTGCGAAATTAAGCACCTCCTTAAGCACTGAAATAACACCGTGATAATATCAGGGCTGCAGAGTCGGAGGAAAAATGGTCGACTCCGACTCCGACTCCGGGATTTTAAAACTTTCGACTCCGACTCCGACTCCCGACTCCTACTTTTTTTGAAATTATTTATTTTTTTACCCAAATGTGAAGAGGGAAAAACCCTAAACAAAGGTTGAAATATTAAGTCCATTTTTAAAAGTTTCATTTTTATTCATGGTCGTAGCCAGGACTCACTTTAGGGGGGGGGAGCAAACTGGGGTATCCCAGTTGGAGGTCATGGGAGGTCATTGTGACCTCTCGAAAAGTTTAATTTGGTCATGAATTCTCGCAGGTAATTTCACCACATTTACCTCAATTCTCGGAGATCACTGTGACCTCCCAAAAAGTTCATTTTCTCCAGAGCAAATGACAAGTGCCGCTCTTGTCATTTGACTCTGTACAAAACTACTCCTTTTCTTGTTAAATGGCCAGATTTTATTTTAACACAATGCATTTTTGCTGCAAATATTTTTTATTATCTTGCATAAGCCCATACATAGCAATTCGTTTCACAAAGCAAACCCGCCATTTTGAAGCCCTTTTTAATGATCCTAGATGCTTAGGATTTGGATATTGGACGCTGAAAATTTGTATCTGTTAGTTTCAAAGACATGTTTTCACCACCATAAAATTTCATCGAAATCGAAGGTGGTTGGAGTCGGAGTCGACATGTTTTTCAGCAACTCCGACTCCGACTCTTCGACTCCGACTCCGACTCCGCAGCCCTGGATAATATTACTGTTTTTGAACGTCAAATATCACGTTCCTTAAGCACTGAAATGACACCGTGATAATATTACTGTTTTTGCACGTCAAATATCACGTTCCTTAAGCACTGAAATGACACCGTGATAATATTACTGTTTTTGCACGTCAAATATCACGTTCCTTAAGCACGGAAATGACACCGTGATAATATTACTGTTTTTGCACGTCAAATATCACGTTCTTTAAGCACTGAAATGACATCGTGATAATATTACTGTTTTTGCACGTCGAATATAACGTTCAAGTGACACTTAGCACCGTTATTTGACCAATAACACCATTTTTGCACCAAATTTGAACGTTCTGGTGCTGCTGGGGATTTGGTTGGATACGCTGCTATTGGAGAGTTTCCTATCTATCTCTAGTAACTATTTTTCGTCTAAAATTTTAAGGTTAAGGTTTGAGTACCAATTTTTGAATGTTAAATGTTATTTGCAGCTAAAAGTTTCGGCTAACATTAATTAGTGGCTTGAAAGTTGGTGTTTTATATTTTGATAAATAACTATCGTATTAGTCTTGACAAGGGAACTAGTTTATGGAAACTATCCTGTAGTAAATATTTGCTTGATTTATTTTTAATAAGGTAAATTATTTTCCATTGTTTTTATTGGCACAGTAAGTTATCAAAGTTCATGTAAACTACTTGCTTGACGGTATGATTTGTTGTTTTGGATTTTAAACGGAACAAGGCACAACACAGGGATGAAAAAGAATCTACTTAACAATTGACTTAACACATTGAATTGTTTAAAAATCCAGAAAAAAATAAGTAAATAAATGAATAAATAAAAACTTGAACAATCCCATTGAAATAATTACCCGCATAAGTAAAAAAAAATACATTAAACGATCCTATTTGGTGTACGGTTCAGAATTAAAGAAAATAAGGGGGGAGGGAGAATAATATGATGGTTAGGTGAGTATATTTTTTCTGTTTTTACTGAGGCACATAGTAAACAAGTTGTCAAGCCAAACGACGTACTTATTACGGAAGCTTACCAATTTCTATTCAAATGTATTCTTAGGGTTCTTAAAATATCAACGCGTTAATCAATAATCTTTTTTAAAAAAATGCCTGAAATGGTGCATTCCCGTACCTACTTTTCACATAACAGCATTTTAAATAACAATCACCATTATAAAAACAATAATACATTGCTTAAATGCGCATGTACAAAACCTAAAGTTAAAAAAAAAGGTTTGTCGAGTGTTTTTATTTATTTATTTTTTTTTATTTAATCCGTAAATTTTTTCGTTCTTTTTTTTTTTTTTTTGCATTAAAAACACATTTCTTGACGCATTGAATCACGTCTCTACGTTTGTATTTCTACTTGTGTATTTCCACTGCTGTGTGTTAGTGTTTTTTAACTTTAAAAAAAAAGCTATTTTGACTGCCAAGATTTTTACAACAGAATCCAATACATCAGAACATTCCGACTCTTAGCAAAAGTGGATTGTTTACTGTATAAAATAATACGTAATCATGCAATCTTTTCCCTTATAATTAATGTTAAATTAGAAAATTACTTTGCAAAATCTGGATTAAATTACGCAGCTGGGGAAAAGCATAGAATGTTCTGAACAAAAGCGAGCTTATAAACTACCTGAAAATTAAATTATTAGAGGAGAGGTTTATTTTGGTAACCAAAGTAGCAGGGGACTTAAAGATGAAAATGCAACTAAATAATCTGACTAGTGCATATGCAATGCAGTGTTCTGCATAAGCATGTCGGTTTTATTTTCGCCTGTTCGATTTTTGTCTTTATTAAAGTGTCATGTAGAGAGCATACATTACACCGCAACCTTATCGTTTTCTGGGATTATCAGCGAGCAATTGCTTTCATAATACACTAATTTGAACCATGAAGTAGTTTTAAAAAATCATTTCAAAGTAGCTAACATTAATTTCAATTTCAAAAAACAAAACAGCATGGGAAAAAATGCGAGAAAGGATAATGCCACTTAGACCAATGATTTCCTTCTTTAAATAAACTATTATTTAAAACATAAACAGGTAAGCAGTAAAATTAAATAAAAATCGTGACGACCAGATACAGCATTAGTTTATTTTAGAGCTACTTTTTGCTTTTTATGAAAAGTAAAACAGATAATCAATGTGTTATAATATTTAAACTAGCATTTACTTTTCGAGCAGAACATTTGCTGAATTTTGCACAGACACCTCAAAATCCCCACCGGATTAATCAAGATAAATGTGTGACAATTTAAGAATGCCTCAGTTGACATAAAAAGGAATTGGAATTTGGAAAAGCCCGTGGCTTTGCCCAAGTAATCCAGTGACTCTGGTAATACACTTGATTAATCGAATAATCGATATCTTTGAATACCATCGTTAATTCGCAGACCGAGTAGCCCAGAGCGTAGAGAATTTATCAACTGTATCTTGTCAATACCACCTGACATAAATGTGAAATTTCAATTAAAATTAGTGCTGAGGGGAGCGGATCATTTTCTATTGCTGTGGCTTGAAACACATGCAGTCTGATCAATGATTCGTAACTGTTAACGGAAAACAACAGTTTTAATCTTTGTCTGACAGAAATAGTGAGGATCCTAAATCAAACGTTTGAGCAAGGATGACGTGCTACTTGAAGTTGATAATGAAAGATTGTCAGTTGCTTTGACTTGTTTTTAGTCTCGCCACAGTGGTGTCCGAAACTACAGTCGAACCCGCTTAATGGAATTGCCATTTTATCACAAAAAATATTCTAATAAGCGGGATATTCCATTATACGGGATGGAAATAATGCACTTCAATGGTTTGGTGCATTGAAAATGTATTACATTAAGCGGGATATTCCTTTAAGCGATATTCTAATGAGCGGTCTCGACTGTAGTTCCAGAATATTTGATATCCAAGAAAATTCCCTTATTATACATAGTAATGCACAAATTACTGCTGAATACACTTAAACAATTATTCCAAGCTGTGGGTATATTGCATATATCTGAGCTCATAATTCTGCAAGTAGTGCACATGAAATGGACCATGTGCCATACAATTTTTTAATCACTATAGATTTAGAATTATATGTTATAGGCATATCATATTTATTCATTACAAATGAGTTTAAATCAAAATAAAATGGTGTCTTGCAGAGTCAGTTTGAGCCACTTCAAAAATTTTAATTTCAAAATATCTGAATACCCAACGTTGCATTATTATGGGACACATTAAATGCGTTTGTGGTCACAAAGTCCTCCAAGTTTTTATTTCGAATCAATACAGCTGGGGATGGTGAGCCAGAGGTTTCAGTGGTCCTGATCAAGAAACAAAAGGCCCTCTTCAGGGGCCCATCCAACTGGTTAAGCGTCGTGTAGTGGTAGATACGAGAGTGTGGTTATATCAAGATTAAACACGTTTTAAACTCTCTATTTTTCAAAAAGAGATTTAGAATATTATAATTGTACCCATTTTCTTGCACCGTTCCATAAATCATGTTTTTTAAATTGTTGAAAATGTTCTTCTAACATCGTAATATAATATGCAATATTTGAAACATAAAACTTTGTGAGGTTTTTCAAATGCAAGGTGGAAGTCATTAAATGTTTTGATACTTTATTTTTCTCTTTTAAAGTTGCACCGCTTTTGTTTAAATTATTGATTCTGCATCCTCGTAAATACATTCAATGGCAGGACAGCTCAAAAATGTAAGGTGATAACTTATTTAAATAGATTTAATAATTATTTGTTTTTGATGTTGGATAACTAGACACTATTTTTTTTTGGTTTATGCAAAAAAATAAAAATAAAAAAAAAAGAAATCTTAGTGTTACTGCATATACTTTGACTTTAAACAAGGCATAAACCACAGATTTAGAATTTAATACCTTGTGACTGTTAAATTCAAATAGAATTATGAGTTTTTTACTTGACGATTGACAGAGATCTAAAATTTTGATTTTACTCTATTTTTATACATAACTCAGCATAACTATGATTACGTATTGGCAGTATCCGTTACATTATCTGTTTCACTTACGCTTCAGTGTTTTTTATCAGCGTTAAATTGCCTATGTTAGTGTAATAACAATGTGCTTCTTTAGTTTTTAATTATGATTATATTAAGTTCAAAGATGTTTAATTTTTTTAAATTTTCGTTAAAAAGAAAAAGATTAATTGCACAAATGCTTCTATTATCGCATTTATCTTTTTATTTAAAAGGCAATGTGAAACACAGACAAGAAAACAAGCGGTTTGCTTATTTATCGCAAACTTAAACAAACAAAAAAAAATGTCTAGCTTAATTTTTTTTTAAAGTGTTTTTCTATTGATCTGTCTGTCATTCAATTTCTATATCTCATTCTAAAAGTTAATGTATGATATTTACTACGCTCTAAAATAATAAAAAAAAAATTGAAATATTTATCCTTATAATTACACAAAAATAGTTTTTTTTCTTTCTGCTAAAACCAGTACAAATTCATATTCTACTCTACCAATAAAAAAAATACCCCCTGATTTAAAATAAAATAAGTTTCGTGTTCCAAAAGAACAGGGGGAAGAAAGTGCAAATATGTCACTATTTTTCTAGAGTAAAAAAAATACTGAAATCAACACGTAATTTTGACCATGTTCTACCAGCAAAGAGATTACCACTCAAATTAAAGAAAAATACTCTTAGACTTCCATTCTGATATGATTAATAGCATCCCAAATGATTGAAATATCATTTGACGTGAAAACTTCCGCAAAAACGTTATGTGAGAAAAAGTTTCAAATTACTACCTCCCATTTATCTTTATTAAAACTAGCCGCTCTCGGGATTTTCTGACATTTAGTCAAAACGCGAGCATTAGCAAACGTGGTTGGGCAATGCATCACACGAAAAAGGCAGGAAATTTAATTAAATATTAATTAGACATAATTTCCTGATGCTCAGAAATTTTACTGCCATCGAGGATTTGTAGCCACGAGGTAATAAACTCCTGGGATTTCAAATGGTTTGGATGCTATCTTGTTAATCACGCCCTAACTCATATGATTTTAGAATTTATTAGTTGCTCGTTGTTTAAAATTGAGGGTTGAAATACATTAAAACGAATGCGTGGTGAATGCACTTCATAGCTTCAATTTATTACAACTATGAGATGTTATTTAACGGTAAAATCATCTTTTTATAAACGCGTGGGGAAAAAATATATAGAGTAATTATAGCGTACGAAATAGGTTTGTATGTAAGTGTGTGTACAGTACATTTTTTATGTGTAAATAAATGCACTTTCTAAATTTATCATGCTGTATGAATGCTTCTAAGTCTATCTGGTTATATTACTGAGCAAGTGCGCTAGAACAATATTCGGAACAACTTTGATATACCCCGCCAATTAGGAACTTTGGCTATTTTTTTTCTCGCCAAGCAAAATACCTGTTTTTGTTGTTGCCACAAAACTTTAAAAAAAAAAAACTAAAAAAAAAAGAGTACAAAATACAAGAAAATACTAAACTTGCAACAGCAAAAACCTAAAAGCTGAAAAAAACCTAAATTGGCAACACCAAAATAAGAAATAGCAACCCTAAAAAGTGCGTAAAGGAGTGCCATATTTGGCGCGTAATTTTTGGGGGGTATATCAAAGTTATACCCAATATTCTACTTTGCATAAATGAAACAAGTTCGTTAAATAATCATAAATCCAAAGAATAATATTATTTTTAACTACATTTTCCAGCTTCATAGATGTTGTTTATAAGGATTAAGTTTATCAATTAATAATGTTTTATGACGTATTTTTTTTAATACTAAAGAAACTACTTATTTATCAAAAACTAATAACGAAAAATAAATAATTCGTTACGCGGAAAAAATTTTTGATAACACCAATGATCGCAAGTATTAACATGTGTCGGCAGATTTTGTTCCAAAGTTGGAAATGGGATGTAAAGCTTGGGTATTAAGCAGTAAGAGACCTCCTATAAAATTCTAATAAATATTTATAGGTCATTTAAGTGGTACAAAAAGGCAGAGGAATAAGAACATAATTTGTGTTTACATGTAACTATTTATATATGTTTTCATAAGAAAATCAAGTGCAGTCCATCAAAAATTATCCTTTGCTACTTACTTTCTTTCGAAAACTATTGCACTTGAAATCGCATTTTTTGTATTTAATTTTAAAGGATCAAATGGAGCATTTAATTTCAAAGCTTTGATCTAACTGTATATCACTAACAATGACAAAACGAAACGCATTGCAATCTACTATGTTTTTACAAGATCAGAGTTTCATCATTTGCATTGATTGAAATATTATGTCACCTAAAATTTATGAGATGCTTCCAAGAAAGGAAAACTAGCTTCTAATATTAAAATTAAATAATAATTAGCAGAATTTTCATTATATTTGAGTAAAATCAGTGCGTTTTTTTAAGGAAAAATAAATAATTGAACTTGATAATTAAACGTGAGGAACTTTTTATAAGCTCTAGTAACGACAGTAATAACTTGTATCCGCAAGTTTTATCCTAATGCTTAGTTAGTAAACTCAACTCTTTTCTTTTTATTTTAAATTATATGTTTGAGGAAAAACACGTTTCATTGCACAAACTGCAAAAAACCTTAAATTTTTTACATTCAGGAAATTTTATTTTCATAATTATACTTGTAGAACACATAAAAAATATAAAAAAGGAAATGTGGTAATTTTTAACAATAAACAAGCAGATTTTTTGCATGCTAGTGCTTATATCTGTTTCCATTAATACAAAACATTTATGCAGCCATAAAATACTGTTTACTGTTAAATTTTGAAAACTGATACATTTTAAACTACATTTTTTTAAATTAATTTTAATTTAAAAGAAGAAAAATAAATTTTAAGTTTAAGTTTAAGTTTAAGTTTCTAAAACACTATGTGTTCGTAGTATTTACAAAGTCGATACAAGAACAGTTTTTCCATGCTATTGTTTTATATCTTTTTTCAGAAATACAAAAAAAATATGTAGCTATGAAATAGAATTTACTGTATTATTTCTAAAAACAGATATACATAAAATCACCTTTTTCATATTTAATGTTCTAACCAAAAATAAAAAAGAAGATGAAAAAGGGAAGTTTAAAAACATACCTATAGTCATTCTTAAACACTGTATGTCCATAGCATTTACAAAGCCTTACACATTACAATCTACTTCGAAATATGTTTTTAGAAGATCAACTTTAGATCATCTGCTAGGATGTATGCTTAAATAGTATATCACCTAAAAGTATATCAGATGTTTCAAAGAAAAGAAAGAAAATCCCTCCTGCATTAAAGTTTAATCAAAGTCTTATGTGCATTCCTACCACGAGAAACTCATCAGTTCTGTTCGAGATATCTTTGCATTTAATCCGTTTATTCATTCAGTGTCCAAATCCCTTCTAATCTTTCCAAAATCGCTTGATTTATAGCTGCTATTTTAGCTTCTTGGGAAACAACACGTAGAAAACAAATTAAGGCATGTGTTTTTGAGATGAAAGATGGAGAGGATCAAGAGATTGTGATGGACCTTAAATTCTCCTTTATTTCTAACCGTGTTCTTTATTATTTGTTGAAGAAAGCATTTATTTAGCATATATTGTTAAAAGTGTCTTTGTTGAGGAGAAAAATGTATTGCAAATCAGTGATCAAATTATTATTTTTTTTTTAAATTCAAAATGTGAAAACATATTATTTAATGAAATCTCTTTCAAAGCAATAGGAATGATAACATTCGAGGTATTCATTTAAAATGAGCTTTTTTGAACTATTTTTGGTGTTACTGTACAGTATATTTTTTCTTTATTATATATACACGTTAACGGTTTTTCTTATTGTCTTAAACATAAACTACGAAAGCGTAGTTCAGGAAAATTAAAGCTTGTCTTAAGATAATAGGTTTTTTTTTTCTTCTTTTTTTTAAAGCATTGCATAGAAAATATTACACAAGTAAATTAAAAAATCAGTCTAAGCAAGATTTCAAACTGAATCTGAACAACTGCCTGATTATAACTTTATTTAGAAAAATGAAGCAGAAACAACAACTGATATAAAAAGTTAGATTTAATTACTAAAATGGGCATAAGACACTAAAACAAGTTTTAAAAATAAATTGCTTCTATGCTTCATGCCTCTTCGCTGTTTTAATAAAATTTGACCATATCCCTTTAAAACTACAGCAAAATTTAATGCATGATTATTTTTTTTTCGTTTATATTCAACACGTAACCGAAAAAGAAAGACTCATTTTTACAAATTTACAGTCGACACAGTTTAATTAAACAAAGAAAAGTCCTTATTACTTTTATAAAGAATAAAGATATCTGAAATATCGTTTTTTTTTTTTTTTTTAATACCATCAAGATTGATTCATATGAAAAGGTATCACAAAACAGTTAAACATAATGACAATAAAAAACAAAACAGCTGTTTGGTAAATTTCGTTTTTATCTGCTTTGAGAACCTCAAAAGCGAAAAAAATGGCTAAGCTTATATTTTCAGTCCCAAACTCTATTTTGAAATTTACTACAAAACTATAAAAATAGTATGAGTACGTACATTGATGTACGCCCAATTCATTTCCGGTAAAGATTTTTCACCGTTTTCCAAACGCTAACAGTTCGTTTAATTATATTTTCAGTGTTTCTTTTTTTTTTTTTTTTTCTTTTTTTTTTTTTTTTAATAGAGCTATATTTCTGATTAAAATCATTTATGTTCATAAGTGATCCGTAGTTTGGTAAGATGGTTAGTTTTACTCTCATGAATTGATATTTAAAATAAAATAACTATTAAAATCGAGCAAGTTTTTTCATTTGATTTTTGGTACTCCTTTAATTTAAGAAGTTTTTACCAAACTCAAAGAATAGTGTCTCGTTGTAAACGACTAATAGCAGTGCATTGGACCAAGCAAAATTAAAAGAAAAAAACATTACAAATTTGTAAAACAAATTTTTGTAAATTAATTTGTAAAAAAAGGTTAATGGGGCTCAACGCTTTAGACATTGCTTTACTTGGACAACCGTTACACAAAAAAATGCGTAATATGATTTAAAACTTAGTGGATTGGGCGTTATTTCCAAATTTGTCACTTTCTAAAGCAGTTTGTCTTTTTGGCTGTTAAGATAAATGCCGAACAATTGAGAGGCAGATTTTTTTCCTTGCATGGAAGCAACTTGTAGCCTTAAGGCCCTTGCAAAGTAAGATAAAACATGTGTACAGCTAGTTAGCTAGAAAATGTAAGCCTTAAAACAAAGCACTAAGTAAACGAAAGCAAGACGTAGCTTTCATTTTGAACTAATAAAATTAACTTGTCATTTAATTCTGTCTCTGGCTTGCACTTGCAACGCAGCCTTTAATAAGATTTAGTTTCTTCCTAAATAAAATACGACAACACCACAACTCAAAGGCATGAAATTCCTAATTACAAGGTCCACACGTATTTTTTTTCTTTGAGTATGAGATGCATTAGTAATACCATTATTACACTAAGGATGTTTTCTTAGTTTTCCTTTTTGATGAAATCTTGTCAGAAAAAAAAAGTGAATCAGTTATTTTATTGTTGAAAAATTTGTATAAAAAGCATCTTATTTCAGTAACTTAGAATTAGAGCGGCTTACAAAACCATGTACAAATGTAGTAACAATGTTTAAAAATGCATTTCCGTACTGAAAACAAAATCTCCCAGTAAGAAAAATCAAACACAAAAACTAACATTGCAGCTATTTCAAAAATGAAACAAAATCGTCATATTACTTGAAAAACATTAAATATAAGTATACATGCTTAAAAAAGGGACATTTTAAACTTACGGTGCTAAATCCTAGAAGCACACTAATAAACTGTCCCTAGCAACTTAAAAGTACACTAAAAGTAAACATTACATAAACTGAATGAAGAAAAGCAGTCGCACCTTATCTCCCGTATCATATTTTCTTAATGCGTTTGCTATCTTTTTAATTAAATGAGGCGTTATTAACTAAGACAATATTCGGGATGCGTTATCATTGTCAGAGTCGTACGTGTATTTTGTCTTTCTTGTTTCAGAAATACCAATGTATGATAAAATTTTATCTCTCCATAAATATTTATATGTCTATCCCACCAGAAAGAGAGTAAATGACACTTATCCATCGATTAGCATAATGAAGGGGAACTCGATAGCACTAACTCTAAGCTGTTTAGCAACGAAATATACTTTCCCAATGAAGTATATTTGGCTGCTAAATGCTAATTACTTTCCGAACATTTAATCGTTACCCCTTTTCCAATATTTCGCTCATTAAGCATTTGCAAATAGAAAATATAATATTTCTGGCGAAATCTATTGTGCATCTACGCATCACATTATCTCTGCATGGCTGTTAATGCTTGTTTTCCTGTCTCCTTTGTGTCGCGCAAGGAGAAAAAAGTTTATTTTTCCTATTAGGTTTGGATAAAGGATTTCCCCCCTTTTTTTTTTTTCGTTTAATTCGGAAAGCGAAAAAACAGCCCCATCCTAAGTGCTATTTTCTCGGATTTTAGCTGCAAATCACTTTTTCGGGGAAACACTAATAGTTGAATGCATTGATTTTTAAGGATATGTATGTTTTATTCTTTTGACAATTACATAGGGTGATAAAAGTGAAGCGTGCAATATGGTAAAAAGAGGGAAAAATGTATTGTATTTTGAAAATATGTGTGTATTGTGGCATGCATAATAATGTCAGTACTATTTACCAGATTACATTTATTTAAAAACTACTTTTACTACTGGGTCTGAACCTTTTTTTTAATTCCCAAAAATAGAAAATCAAACTTATTTAGTTGTTTAAAAAAATATCTGAAAAAAAATTAATGATTTTAAAGGTAGGGTGTATTAACTTGTGGTAAGTGTTTTACTATTATTTTATCAGGAGAAAGTTCAAAAAATTAGACAAGGAGTTCAAAAACTAAAAAAATGCAATACTATGCAAAATATAGGACTTCTAGTTTATTTATTACAACGAAGACTAATACAAAAAAATAAGAGTATCATTAAAAGTGCGAAAAAAATGTCGCATTAAGCAAAAGATCATGGCTTTTTCTTTCAGAAAAAGCATAATGTTATACGTTCAAAAATAACAATAAAATTAATAACATAATTTTTTGAAGCAGTTATGGTTAAACGCAGTGATTTATAATGGGATAATTATTTCGTTCTTGAGTATGTTCTGAAAATTGAGTGATGCCATTAGTAAAACATGCAACTACGAAACAACGTAATAGTAAGTATGTGTCTTATGGTTTTTGATCTTTTAATTTAACCAAATTAACCCATTTTCTAGATAAAATAAGCTTGTAACTTTTTGTGTTTAATATGAACATTTTTTAATTACTTTTTTTTTCTGTAGAATCATTTATATTAAGCACAACAGAGCACTTTTGATACCGACCTCTCAATACTTTTTTATTACATTACTGTAGATTCGGCTTTTCGAGAATCTACTGCATTAGGATCGAGTTAGAAGCAATATAAACCCACAAATGTATCTTATCCGAGATAATTTCTTTTCAATCTGAGGAATCGGAAGGACCATGTTATTATTCGTAAATAGGTCCGTAGAAGTTGTGAGGTCCGTAGAAGATGTAAATTAAACTTGCTGATGTAAAACTGGAGAAAGTGCAGACTATTGCTAGGTATGCTATGGCAAAGATGTATTTTGTTAGATGCGAATCGGATATCTTGAAGGCTGAAAAAGTTCCTAAAATATCCTAAAATCCACCTATTATATGAAAAGAAACCTTTTTTTTTTTTTTTTTTTCAGAAATTCAATGCGACTGATGATTATCTTCCTACCTTTCGTTATTCTATTAAATGTAGGGAAAAAGAGCTAAATTTGGTAAGCATCTCACGATGCATCCCAGAAAAGAATACATGCATGGTGCAATTCCAATTTTAGCTTGTTTCCCGATTTGTTTCCATGGTGATAGCCACTCCGCTTGAACTGCTTGAGCAGCGATGCGATGCGGTCAAATAAATGTGACCTCAAGAATCCATCCGTTGAAGATAGAAAATATGATCGGTTCCGATCATTCTTTAGCACAAGGCTTAATCCATTTATAAAGAAGATGATAAAATATTTATACTTTTTGTCAGGTAATTGGTATTAACAGCGGCTTCGTATTTCTCCTATAGGAGGATATTGCTTTTGTTAAGTGCTTTTGCGAGTGCCTGGGAACATCAAAAATTGTTTTTATGTATAAAGTGTTTTGTAATTGGGAATTTGCTTCCGCGTAGTTATAGTAGTATATTGAAAAACTGAATTTCAGTACTTTAAGGTAAATGTATTCTGTTAATGATTGAAAACATTTGAAAGTATGATTGTGAATTTTCCACGATATATACTATTTAAAAAAACGAAGTATGTATTATGCAATATTTAAAACGGCTAAAACTGTTTTAAAGCTAAAAAATGTACTTTTATAATAACTACTTGTCTTTCGGTGGCATTAGCCAAAGATTAGCTAAAACGGACAAAACAAACATTATGGGAAAAACTTTAAGTTCTTTAAATTGTCAACAGTGTTAGCCTTTGAGTTAAGTATATATACTTGTGCAAGTGTGTGTTAAGTGTTATTGTTATTCTTCATTCTGTTCGTTTCCGTTCATTCAGTTGTTTTGATTTCTTACACTTATGTTCGTATATTTCCTTTTGTTTGATTTAATAAATGAGTTAGAATTTTATTCAGTGTTGAATGTTGTTCTCACCGCGTGGCAGTTTGAAAGTAGGTTTCGCGACAAACATCATCAATACTATGTTCACAATATTCCATTTTGAGCGGTTTGTTAAATTCTTATTTTAGTTATGTGTGTGTTATATAGCTACACAACTTTTCTACCACAGATTTTACGTTTGAGTTTCACCATAATTAATTTAATATTCCTTTCTTTGTGCTATCAGATTTATTTTATGTTAAAGATTTTGAGAAGTAATTTCTATTTCACATAAAATTGGTTGAAAATCTTTATTTAACTGAAGAAATATTTGATTAAAAATGTTTTGAGCACTGTGCTGTGCACAATTTCCTCCTAAGTAATGAAATAGAATGGTAAGAAATTCAAATTTGCATGGAAACGAAATATTGCGTAGGCGTATTACAAAATCACTTCCTGGAAAATTCTAAGGAATTTCTTGAATCTGAACAGTAACGCATTTACTATGTAGTACTGCTGATGTATTTAGATGTTCGAGCAAGTTTTTTAAGTGTATGTACTCCATAACGTGGAATGAAAAGAATAGTTTAAAAAGTCGTTGATAAAATGCATTTATTTGGAAAACATCTTCTTCTCAGTCATCTTTGTTAAGATCCGTAAAGATTTTTTTTTTTTTTTTTTTTTTACTTTATGTAGAGTTCCTTTTTGAATATTAAATTACAAAAAAGAAAATATCTATACACATAAAAATGACGATGAAAAATTCATTTTCGTGTTCAACGTATATGGAAAAAGAAGTGGAAGACAAGTTTGAAAATATATGTTTTGAGAAATACTTATTAATATTCATAGGGAAAAAAATTGTTAGAAACTTTAACTAGGCAATTAAGTAAACAGTTTACTTATATATGAACCACTTCGAAATAATAAAAAAATATGTTTCAAGAGTTAAAATTGAGTTACAAGAGTGCGTTAAAAGAAATAAAGGGAAAGTATGAACATTTTGACGAAAATACATAGATGTGCAATTTTATTTCACGCGTAGACACATGATGAATGTTGCTCTATGGCAACGCAACAAATATTTTTTAAAAATTGTCAATAAAATTTATGATGATGAAACCATCAAATATAATCTTGTAATGTATTTTCTTTTCTCAATACTGGCTGAAATATTGAGTAGATGTAAAACGTTCATTTTTATTAAATTTCTGCCACCTGTAATTTGTCACTACTGTTAAAAATTGCAATTATTTGAAACATAATGGTTAAATATAAAACGGTCAATACAGAATGGTTGGGAAACCTACTGGTTCTAACACAATTTCAAGTTATTTATATAATTAACTTAGACCCAGTGACTAAATTAAGTCGAATTTATGTTTTGTAATAGTTTTACTTGGAAAATGATTAAAAAAAACAATCATTCTTTAAAAAAATTAAAGAATTAATTTCCATTTAAAAATTTATCATATTTTTTCTCTCAAATTTGAAAAAAATCTTATCAGCGTGTATCCTTTAAGCATGTAAAAAATGCAGTAATTCTGAAGAGCTAAAAACATTTTATTCAAGGCCAAGGATATTGATCTATAAAATGCTTTGATGCTGGAATATACTTACAAATTGCTTCCTAGAAAATAAATAATTATTTATATATATCATTATCCGAAGTCTTTGCTTTTAGCAGAAAATACAGTTTCAATTTTTTTCAGTTTTTCTGCGAAAT
Source organism: Uloborus plumipes (assembly GCA_038373865.1). NCBI lineage: Eukaryota > Metazoa > Arthropoda > Arachnida > Araneae > Uloboridae > Uloborus > Uloborus plumipes. The sequence goes on along the minus strand of JAXGGA010000356.1, from coordinate 43,120 downwards.
TTACTCTAGACGAGCTTTTTTGATGCATGAACTTGTGATTAATTCACTTGATTTTCAAAAACTTATAATTCCTAACTGAACTTTTAATAAATACTAATATTTCGGTGCTCAAATAATTAAACTGAAAGCATCCTAAAATCCATTGAAAATAAAATCATCCAATTTAAGTAAAGAGCATGGCTGAGTCAGAAAGAGAAAGAGTGTCAAAGATAAAGAGATATACTTAAATAAGAATAAAAGTGATAGAGAGCAATGCTAACTTTTGCAAGCAAAGAATGAAAGAAAATGCTCGCAAACGAGCAAAAAAATGCCAGCAAATTCTGTTTAACACGAAAAAAAACAAATACCCATGAACCGAGACCTACGTTAACTACAAACTATATTTTTATAAAATTTTAAGAGTAGGAGCAATAGGAGGTGCTCAGCAAAACGTTAAAGCATCCTATTTTATGTATATGCAAAAGTATTGTGATAATGTTAATTGTTAAAGGTTTTCTTACTATTTCACACAATCTTTCCATATGTGTGTGCATATATATATATATATATATATATATATATATATATATATATATATATATAGATGTCGTCAGGTAGGTTCTGAAAGCATAAAGGCAAAAGTAGTAAAACAGAACCCTCATGAAAATGGGACGCGGATTTTATATTTTGCATAAAACAGATACCTGAAAGATAAATAAAAGTATTCTCGTTGGTATCGCATAGCTGTCAGCATTCATAACTATATGGACATTAAAAAAGGATAGTTGCAAAAAATGTTAACTTTATTTTCTTCCGAAACAGCATTTTCCATTTTTCGAACCGTAAATGTCACTGCAGAAACGTCATTCAACGCGTGCGTATCTACTCAGGGAGACGAGGCACTAAATTTATGACCGAGAAAACGCCTTTTTCAGTGTGCTATGCGCCATTAAAAACTCGAAACAACAACTGTTTGCTCAGCACTAAAAATTATATTGCTTTTCAGATCAAGGGCTATTTTACCAGCATTGAGCGTTTTAAAATTCGATCGTAAAGCTCTTACACGATACTGTATTTGAAGTTTATATTACCGAAAGAATCTGGATTAAACATGTACTCCTGTTCGGAGACAGATTTCGGAGATATTTACAGGTGTTTGAGGACGATGATTGATTTTGGAGAGCAAAAAAAATCTTCATTTTCAGATCATAAGTTCACAGAGTCCTCGCTTGGTCAAGTGTAGAAAATGAATGCAGACAAACTTGGGTAAAATACATGCCTAAAAATAGTTGTGGCTGCCGCGTAAATTCCTTATACTCTCATTTTTATAAAAAGTAAAATTGAGTCGAATGTCAAGTTTATTGTATGAGAAAAATAAACGCATTAGAGCTGTCTCTTGAAATTTCAAACATGTCTACATTTGCAATGAATAAACGAATTAATAACCATAAAGTATGTTTTATTAATACTCGTCAATTCCACACGAGCAATCTACTTAATTAAAAGATGAGCTGAGTAGTGCTTTGGAAGAAAGCTATGATTCAAAAAATGAATTGAAATTTAACAAAGAGGGCTTTTGGATAACGTGATTGCAACCAGGAAGATAAATTCAGTACTAGACGTTTAACAGAGCCTAATCTGAAACTTCATTCTTTGCTTAAACTGCTTTTAGAGGTATACGAGGTATACGTCTAATAATGTCAAAACAAAATATCACAACAAAACTCTTTATCCTAAACCCGTGGAAGCGTACATTTTGAATATTCCTAAGTTTCCATATACTTGTATTTACAAACTTAACTATAAAACTTGTCGAAATTGAGTCAAATAAAATTAAATTAGTAGTTAGGTTTAAATTTAAAGTGGGATTTTCTTCTTAATAACAATACTTCCTTACAAAGCACAAAGATGCACCTAAAAGGGAGACATCTTCACCTAATTCCCAAACTAAAAAAGTAATGATTTTTAATGTAAGTTTTGATTGTGTCGCCAATTAAATTCTATAAAATATTGGTTCCCATAAGCTAAAACAATAGTAAAGTCACCGATACAGAACTGTACCGGCAAAAATATACTATTAAAAATTAATAATTGTTTATCAATGTAACATTATGAAATATAAGGTTACATAAATGCATTTTAAATGTTAAAAATCTTTCATGATTGATCAAAACATGAACACGTCTTACTAGACATTTTCCTTTTTAGAGCTTTACACTAGCTCCAGTCTAAAAACGATATACCCAAGATACGTTGTTTTAGCTTTGCTGGTGCGAATGTAGGCGGTCTCCAAAACAATAACACTTTTCTTAATTAATCCATTAATGCTTGACATTATTTTCAAAGATATTTTGTGTACTGGTTACACGGCTACAGAGCACACTTTACAATGGTTATGTGATGCAATCTGTTAATAATGAATTGAAACAACACCAAAGTAATAATTGAACACTATTATTTGTTTGAAATGTTCATTGTTGGTAAATTCAGACACTTTTTGGACCGTCCCTAAAAAGGGGCATTAATGTGTTAAAACCAACTTCCGAAAGTAACTTTCAGCTGCATTATGTTTACTAGTTTCACTCTACAACAACAATTTTATTGTTCTCACTGAATAGCGGCTGTCCTCTCTCATTAGCGACAGGCTTGCTGTTCTCACTTTTAACGCTTTTATTGTTCTCAGTCTGCAATCAACAACCCAATTGTTTTTACTCAGCAGCAACAACTTGACTATTCTAACTCAACAGCAGAAACTTCAGTGTTCTCACTTAGCATAGCTAGCTTACCTACTATCATCCAGCAAACTGCAGCTGATGTTTCTACTCATTAGAAGTAGCTTTGCAATGATCTATTAACAGCGACTTTAAGGCTATGTATGCATATAGTATGTGTATTGATCCTCTTAACTGTCAAAAAATATCTACACCGTACAGCTTAAATAATTTAAAGTATGATTTTTGAGTACATCCACCTCCAAGGTGCTCAAAAGATTGTCTGAAAGCATGCTGCTACTCTTAGAATGTAGAAAAATCCCTCGAAAAATACTTGAACAGTTACAAAACAAAGATGCTTACTTAGCAGAATTTCTATAAAATGTTGGGCTGCTCAAAATTAAAGTGCTTTAACTATATTGCTCCTTATGTAAATATAATTTGTAGTTCCGGAAAATATTTATCAAAGTTCATTTTTTCCGCTACAGGAGTCTTTCTGCAAATAATTTTTCAACTGTATAAAAACAAAAACGCCCAGCAGTGAAAGCTTTATTTAATTTAATGTCCCCACGGTACTGAAGGAAGAAAAGCTTTGAAGCACTTGCGTTTATGTTCCAGATAACTGCTTGAAGATTCAGAACTTGAACCACTTCTTCCCTTAATAAATGAAACTGGAGTCTTTATTCAATTGCCTGGTAACTTTTTTATCTATTAGATTCTTCACTTTTTCCATCATGTATGGAGGGAATTCTTTCATTCGCCCACAAAAGAAAATAACTTGTGTTCCATCGCTTTCTTTCTTTAAGGAGCTCTGAGACTGTTTAGAGGTTGATTCCATTAGGCTGAAATAGATTTTTGATTCAATTTCTCAAAACTATGGTTTATTAATTACTAAATAAAAAGTAATGATTTTTGAAGGAAAACATTAAATATTTTTTCAACTTTTCGGAGCTCTGTTTTTTATTGCGTTACGTTTCATATATTTCTGCTAAACCTTAAACATCTGAAAAATAATTCAAATTTATTGAAAATTTCACCGCAAGGTCTTTTTAGCTGATTTACAGGCAAACGATATTTTCTAGGTTCCTTTTAATAACAGAAAGCAGGTGCAAAAAACTGAATAATTGTACTAAAAATTGTAGTCATAGCAACAATGTATATGTATAAAATAAGTAATCAATGCAGCTAGTTTATATCGTTAGGCATAATAAACTTTAAAAGATTAAATTTTACTCTTCATCAAAGTGCAAAAAAAGCTTCATCTACTATAGAATCATGCAACACAATTTATTTTTTAAGGTCTTTCTTACATTCTGCTTTAGGTAATTCAATTAATCGGCAAAGTTTTGCCTACTATTAATAATTGGCCAAAAGGTCCTATTACGGATGATTGATCGGTGCATCCCTAATGTATTGTTTGCAGCTACTAACTACTAAATAGTTTTCTGAAGTATAGAGTTTCATTGTTAAATTTATGTATAAGGTTTACATTTTAACCACTGCCTTTTCACTTAAACTTTAGCCTATTTTGTTGTTCTCAAAAAGCAATTTTAAGACTTTTTTTAAATATTTTTATTTACATTTTTTTATTTTATTTAATTAAATATATTGTATTTTTGGTCATAAAAGTTTTTCATACCCATCTTATTCCCTTTAAAATTTATAAATATGTGACTGAATGTAGCACTACTAACTGAATTAATATGAAGGTTGAGTTTTACTCTTATAAATGTTTTTGACTAATAAATAACTTTTTTACTAATTTAAGCGTTATTTTTTGCCCTAAAAATTACTTTCTTTAAGTGAAAAACCTGTGCACGTTTCTAATACAAAAGGAGAGAAATAGTACAGAATAAAAACATCGAACGAAGAAAGTATCGTTGCTTTTGAAGTTACGTTTAAGTGCATATGCTTTTTAATATTTTTTTTTTTAATCTTATTGAACTAAAAACAAAAAGAGAAATCAAATGTTCAAATGCTTAAAAATTCTACTTCAAAAGTTTTAATTTTGTCTCTTCCTCTCTCAAAAAAATCTTCGAATGTATGTAACGAAATCCGTTAAAAATTACAACGTCTTTGCTTTTGATATCGATTCTACAGAGTCACTGTTTAACGTTTTCATAAAAACTACAGCCTCGACTTAGCGGAGACTAAAAGCTCCTGATATAATTACCAACTTTACTTGAAAACTATTTCTTTGAAAAAAATGGCCTTAAAATTTGAGATTCGTGTGACTTTAAAGAGATTAAAAGACACCTGAAAGGGAGTGTAAAAGGAACAACAAATGGGTTTATCGTCTTTTTCTGTCCTTTCTGCCGCAATATTTATTTACCTTTATTTCCTTATTTACTTTGTTCTTTTCTCGCTCAAAGTTCTCATTTTATTTTGCTCCGGAGTTTATAAAAGCGTGCGCTTTATTTTCCGACAAGGGATGTTTAAGTTTCTCATTTGTTTCATTTCTGAGAATGGAAAAATATTGGAGATTATTCTCTCTGAATGTAAATGAGAGTACGTGAAGCATATTTATATACGCAGCATTTTGTGCACGGCATGATACAAAAATGTGCACTTTTTTCAGATTGCTAAAACCAATTGGGTTGCATGATTCTTGAAGCTAAGTATGAAGCATTGTGGTCGTATTTCTTTTTTTTTTTTTTGAAATCAAAATATTACCTACATGTAAGCAATGAAAACACAGGTTATTTATAACGTCTTGCACTGATGAAGAAAATAAAACTATCAAAGTGTCATAATTCAACTTACCCTCTTTAGATCAGCGTAAAGGTTACTTTGGTATGCATGTGATTGAACATTATTATATGCATTATGTGGGCTATGAGGAAAAGAAAATCTGCAATCAAATAAGTTAGTTCAAAAGTTTACCGCCAGGTAAGAAAGAGGTGAATAACAAACCACACACATGCACAAAATTAAAAAGAAAAGAAAAAAACTGAATTTAATCAAAAGATTTGCTGGATCTGCAATGCATTTGCGCCAATCACAAAATCATGATCAAAGCGCGATACAATCAAAACTATAAAGCCATACAGTAAATTTGAAAACCAGCTTCTTCAAAGCTTTACTGATCACAAGCCATTCTCGTTAGCCTTTTTGTCCGATCTGCTGGAGCGATTGGTAAAATATTGCCAATTTCGATAAATAACTATCAGAAAAGCTTTATTCCATAGGTAATAATGAAATATTTTTAAGGATTTGACCAATAAATTTTTAACGAGCTCAAAATGTGTATACTCCTTTTCTGTTTCTTACATACTTCTTGCATATGTGCTACTTATCGATTGAATGCACTACACTGAAGTGACAAAAGTCATGGGATACCTCTTAATATCGTGTCGGCCCTCCTTTTGCCCGGCGAAGTGCAACAACTCGACGTGGCATGGACTCAACAAGTCGTTGGAAGTCTTCTGCAGGAATATTGAGCCATGCTGTCTCGATAGACGTCCATAATTGTGAAAGCGTTGATGGGGCAGGATTTTGGGCACGAAGAGACCTCTCGATGGTGTCCCATAAATGCTCAATGGGATTCATGTCGGGCGATCTAGGTGGCCAAATCATTCGTTGGAATTGTCCAGAATTTTCTTCAAACCAATTGCGAACAGTTGTGGACCAGTGACATGGCGCATTGTCATCCATAAAAATCCCATCGTTGTTTGGGTACATGAAGTCCATGAATGGCTGCAAGTGATCTCCAAGTAGCTGCACATAAGCATTTCCAGTCAATGTTCGGTCCAGTCGCACTAGAGGACCAAGTCCATGCCATGAAAAAACAGCCCACACCATTACGGAGCCACCGCCAGCTTGAACAGTGCCTTGCTGACAGTTTGGGTCCATGGCTTCGTGGGGTCTGCGCCACACTCGAACCCTACCATCGACTCTTACCAGCTGAAATCGTGACTCATCGGACCAGGCCACGGTTTTCCATTCATCTAGGGACCAACCGATATGCTCACGTGCCCACGAGAGTCGCTGCAAGCGATGTCGTTCTGTCAGTAAAGGCACTCGAGTCGGTCTTCTGCTGGAATAGCCCAAGAAATCCAAATTTCTCCGCACAGTTCTAGCAGACACGTCCATTGTACGTCCCACATTGATTTCTACGGTGATTTGACGCAGTGTTGCTTGTCTGTTAGAATTTACGACTCTTTGCAGACGTCGCCGGTCTCGATCTTTAAGTGCAGGCGGTCGACCACTGCGCTGTCCATGGTGGGATGTTATGCCTGAAATTTCATACTCTCGGCACACTCTTGACACAGTGGATCTGGGAATGTTGAATTCTCTAACGATTTCCGAAATGGCATGACCCATGCGTCTAGCTCCAACTAACATTCCGCGTTCAAAGTCTGTTAATTCACGTCGTGCGGTCATCATCACGTTAAAACCTCTTCACATGAATAACTTGAACAGAAATGAAAGCTCTGTAAAAGCACTGCGCATTTATACCTGTTCTATGCGATGCTACTGCCATCTGAAAATTTGCATATTGCTATCCCATGACTTTTGTCACTTCAGTGTATAAGCACAACCCGTTATTAAATACACTATTTCGTTTTTAACTCGTGTTTTTTGACTTTAATGCGCCAGTTTCCAGCTTCGTCATAAATATTTCAATCATATTTTAAGGATGGTAATGCGCAAAATGTATCTTAATGTAACCATATTTCTATTACATTGTTTACAGGATAAGAATATATTTTAATACTTCGATAACCCTCGCATTTGCATTTTAAGAAGATTCAATTGAGCGTTATTTTATCTGGATTGTTAAATAACCAACCTCTTGACATTTGGAATACAATTATGTTCACATTTTCACGGGTTCATTTATTAAATCGCGTAAATTTACTAAAGTGAAAATACTTTTCAAGTTACAGGTCCATATTCAAATAATGCCATGAATTATTTATTTCGCTTACATAAACTGCTCTCACTCAGCTTGAAAATTCATACTTGCTCCATTAAACCGAATACGGTTAGCGCATAAAATACACCATTCAATATGTATAGATTTTAAACGTGATAATTATCAAAATTTAAGCGAAACTTGGATTTCCTTAATTAACTGAAGCGAAAAATGTTCTCTTAAACTAAATATTTTTCATGGGTAGAAAATCTTCGCCAGCAATGTCTAGTGTTGAGTGATTACACGAGCGAAACAACTCGCATTCGTTTTTCTTCCAAACCATTTACAAGGTAATCTCTTCCCTTTGGAAATTTATCTCCTTATATGTATTTAGAAAGATTTTTATCGATTAAAAAAGATAAATATTTACTTATCCCGTCAATATACCTATCTCAATTTTAAACTTTAAAGAAAGACGACATATTTGCGCCTGAAGTTAAATCTTCGGAAAAGTCCTTGTTCAATTAGATCCTTGTTATACCTTCAAAGTATGGATATCAACAAGAATATGACATTAGAATTTAGTAATAAAAATATTTGATTTAAGTGAAATTAATTTTTGTTACACCAGAGAGTGATTTTTGATTTCAAGCATTAAAACTATAACAAGAGAGTGCAAAACACAAAAACACTCACTTTTAAAAATTAAATAAGCAAATAATAATAAAGAAAAAATAAATAAATAAATAAAGCATAATAATAATAATGATGATAAAATGAAATAAATTAAAAAAAATCATACTACGCTACATAAAATATTTCAGTGTAGTAGTTTACATGTTTCTCTTTTTTATTTGAAATGAAATTTCATGTTTAAAAAATAAAACAATACTCTACTCCCAGCTATTCTCCATGAACAAAATAAGTTTCGAATCTAATATTTCTTCCTAAAGAAGGAGTAAAATCCACAACACAGATTAAATTATTTAATGCCAGGCACACTTCAATTATTTGCTATATTAGGGAATTTAAAAACTCACTACCTTCATACAAATGTCATCATTAGTATTTAGAAAATAATGACGATCGAAAGCCTAAAACCTTGAGTGTGTAAGTGGTTTTCCACATTAGATGCCGATCTGGAATCGCTCCTAAATGGACCCATGTGATTGTTTAACGAAGCCATTTTGCTCAGTGGTATCATATTTAAGACATTATGCCCGATTTAACCCCAAATGCAAGAAGCCGGGATTATGCTACATGAGTGTCTTTGAACCGCAGATTAAAAGGCTGCTTTCAAAATGACTGCATTTTCCGTTAGGAAGTAATTTGTGCCATTACTTGATCATATTAGCGTTATGGTAGCATTACGGGATTGCAAGTCAGTTTGACAGTAATCGCTTTGCTAGAGTGATGTGTAAAAGTAAGGATGTCTATATAATCACAATGATTGATTATTTTCCTACAAAATAAGCGCCCATGTTTATTCAGGCTCGTCCATAACCAAATGAAATATTTTTGTAGATTTACATAACATTTGTATTGCAGGGGATAACTCTTTTAAATGATTACGCAACTGTTCTAGGACATAGTATCTTGTTTCTAGGATTTTATCTCTTTATTGCGGGGTTAAGTTAACTCCTCGTTTATAAAGCAATACGCTTTACTCTTGCAGCATGTCTAGTTTAGGACTTTTTTTTTCAGTGCACCCATCTCCACAATAATATATTTAAAGAAATTCTATTAATTAAATAAAACGCGAGTTTGATAGCGATGGATATGTTCGAAGTGAAATTTGTAAATAGGAAGGTGTTTTATTAATCCCGTCTTTCTTTGCAGTTTGTAACATTTCAGTCCGTAGGTCTAGTTCAATACCACCAATCTCAAATACTAATTTGTCAATATATTAATATATGCAGCAATACAATAGAGTATCATATCTTTCCTATAAGAACCAAAACTGAATTTTCTACGACTTTTGGCGTTTATTTATTTTATTTCACTTTAGTTTAGTTTTCAATTTTTAAATACAACAAAAAAAGAATAATGAATTAATAACAGTCATAAAGAATATTCCAATTGATTATTAAACGCGACAAACAAGTTATTTCCGATGCCCCTATTAAAAAGAAAACCCGAAATCATAAGTTTCATTTGCTTGAGGGTTTTATTATTTACACTGTAAGACAGCTGTTCTACAACTTTTTCATTTCTCGACATCCCTGACCCCTCTATGTGGCCCCTTAATATGCCAAGGCCCCTTGGGAACCCTTGCATAAGACATAAAACATATCTTATAACTTTGTATGAGGATGCCTTAAAACATTAAGCAATTTGAAAGACTTACTTAATGCACTTTTAATAAAAGCACTGAAAGGATCTCCTCATAAAAAGAATTTAAATACGGTAAATTAAATTAGGTGAGTTAAAAGGCTAGCTGATTGCCTTAAAACACATCAACTTCTTCATTTTATCGTCAAATGGTCACAATTCACTTTTATCTATATATTTCTATTCTTGTCGCCACATAACCATTGTCCTGCTACTCTTCTGTAACTTTAAGTACCCTCTGTATAAAAATCCCCTATGCGTAAGTTACTATGCAACACATTTATTTAAACAGAATTCACAAATTTGTTTATTTATCTTAAATTACGGACTTGAAAGTCAGCGAGCGATATTTTTTTGCTTATGTGCAGATATTTTTAAATTGTTTCTTCTCTTGTTTTAAAAGAATTCTTAATTTTATGCAAATAATTTTCCGATTCTTCAAAGGTGATTCGTGAAATCTTAATGCATAATTCATAGACTTTCCATACATGCATTTGGAAACACAAGTTATTTTCTCAATGCTTCTTGAAATGTCTGGAGAATTTTCTAGCATATTATATATTTGTTTGCACATTATAGACACACGTAATAAGTATTAATATGTATGTAAGATATTTCTCTGCCTCTCTTTCGAAGAAAGACACGAAAGTATTTCGTTTGACTGTTGTTTTCTATTTGTAATGGAAAACAATAATGAAACATTGACTCGTTGATATTCATTGATTATTTATATATGAGTCAAAAATAAGTATTATTGTTGCTGAATTTAAATATTAAATTAAACAACTTAATGAGATTTTTCTAACATTTGAATTAAATCTTTAAGTTTTTGAATCAAAAAAGAAATATGAGCTAAAATGTAGATAGAAGCATTAAAAAATTCATAAAAGATATGTTTAATCGGTATATACAATCTGCTTGCAATGCCAAAGCGGAACTGTCCTTGTTGACACCGTTCGTAAGCCTTTTCCAATAAACAACATCATTTTGTTTTTGAATTTTTGATTCCAAAATTTTTGCAAAAATATGTTAAATATACCACTATGATTATCCAACAGCTCATCCAGTTTATATTCATCAAAAACGCTTTTACCTACACTGTTAAAAAATTTCCTGAAAATAATGAAAAAACATACGGCAGCTGAGTTGCCGGAGTGTTTCCGTTTCGTTAATTATATTTCCGTGATTTTACGGAAAAATGACGAACAGAGCGTTCGTCATTTTTCCGTTAGGCATTTTTTCGTTTCGTAATTCTCCGTTCTCCATTTTTTCGGTTCTTATTATCCCCGCTTATACGTTATAGGCTTATACCTATACGCTTTGACTTATATGTATACATGCAAGATGGAAAATTATTTAAATTTTGCAAATTAACAAGCGCTTTTATAGCAGCTTAATATCAATAGCAAATTATCTATGGAAGTTCAATGAATTAGTCCTTTAAGTGTCGCAAAATGCGTAGATTGTGTAGAACAACAAATGCACAAATTGAAATTTTAAGAAACATTTGAAAATTTGCGAAACAATATAAACATATAAAAAGAACAAACATGGGTAATGTGCTGCCTTATCTTTTTCGTTTGTTCTTTTTATATGTTTATATTGTTTCGTAAATTTTCAAATGTTTCTCAAAGTTTCTTAAAATTTCAATTTGTTCATTTGTTGTTTTTTCTAATCTACACATTTTGCGCCACTTAAAGGACTAATTTATTAAACTTTCATATATTATTTGCTATTAATATTAAGCTGCTATAAAAGCGCTTGTTTATTTTGCAAAATTTCAATAATTTTCCATCTTGCATATATAAGTATAAGCGTATAGGTATAAGCCTATAATGTAAAAATGTGGGTGATTAAAATATGGGAAAATGAGAAACAGAAAAATAGAGCAATTAAAAAAGGAGCGTAAACTAGCTCACCGGAAAATTATATATATATAAGACAAAATGATGAGCAAAAATGTAAACTTAAAACTCTTACGAATTTTGTTTTTTAGAAAAAGTTTGAAAATATCCGCTCATATACTTCAAACTTTTAAACATCTTGCCTTTAAAAAAAATACTAAAGCAATACAAGAATTGCATTTTTTTTTTCATTAAAAATTTTAGTTTATTAAAATAACATGATTTTTTTAAAAAGATTACATCAATCTCGCATAAAATACTCAAATATTTTGAAGATGGAATGATCAATGCATAGTATTTCTGAGCGCATAACTTCAAAAAATTAAAAAGTATTAACAAGGTGCATTCTTTAAAAAATATTTTCTCTTATGTTTGAATAAAAATTAAGTTCTTCCGAAAGTTCTTTTTTTCCTTTCTGAATTTGAAACATTCGTGGTTCCTTAAAAAAAAAAATCCTGTATTGTTACTGATTTCCTCTATTTTCATATATATTTACGTTATGGTGTTCATAGTGATCAACACTTTCAGAAATGCACTCTCAAAATTAACGAACTTTCTTTGTTTTTGATGAAATCACTTCCAAGAATATACCCCGAGCGAACATTTCGTAATTTTTTGGGGATGAATTTCGTCAAATGTAGCGAAATATTTCTTTATCCTAGTATTGTCAAATTGACAATCATTTTCGTAGTTTTGACAACATTAATTTCGTCACATTAACGAAGTAAAGTCATAAAGTAAAAAAGCTAAGTTTTGAAACTAAGCTTTTAAATCTTGATATAAAATTACAAAAATCATTTCACTAAATTTTACTAACCCTCAGCACCAGTAAGTTCATACATGCAACTACTAAAATGCACAATTGGTTTACATCATGAAATAACTAACTGTTAAGTCTGGACACAGATTAAAATAAAAATAGCAGTAACAAAAATAAAAATTCTTACCTCTTAAATAAAAATTTTCTTTTTTTTGTTGCTCAAAAAAGGCAACAATAGAGCGAGTAGATTTTAAAATGCACTAACACGCCCTTTTGTTGCCTATTTTGAATTTATCCATTGCGATTAACGAAGTCTTCTTAAAAATGTTGAGAGGAAATGCTGGATACCGAATAATCACATGAAAAGATCCAAATTATTTTTCCAGTCAATTTGATTAACTACGCAGAATCCTGGAACAATTCTTCTTCGAATGCTATCAATAGTCAACGCTCTTCGACGAAGCATTTTCAAATTGAAACAAAATGGCGCACACATAATAACGTCCTGAGGAACACGATTAAATAACATTCGACTGTGATGACAAACGACGAGACACAGATGTCCTCTTTTCCATGCTAATGCGAATAATACAGCTTTCACAGAAGCGTAAACATGCACATTAATTCTCGATGACTTTACGTTACTTTTGCTGCGCACTTTGATTCAGTTATGAATCATTTGTGCTGCCGTCGTTTCTGCGCACGCCCCAAGTCTCTTCAGACTGTATCTAACTCTCTCGTGCGGTTATATTTCAACCACAAAACCGGGTAAATTCCGTTTTTTGTTTCTCCAACTTGGTAATTCACGGAATAGTTCCGTTTTTTCAAGGAAAAGTTCTGTTTTGAAACGAAAACGGAAATTTACTGTTAAAACCAGTAAAAATCTTCCTGAAAATTCAGGTTTTTTTTAACAGTGTAACTACCAGCATACACTCAAATTAAAAACTGAACTATCTCTTAAAAAGACCTTACAATTTGGGATTGAGGGGGGGGGTCTGAATAATATGTTCTTATTCATAATTATTTTCGGTTTGTTGAATTTTCATTTATGTGAGGACATTGTAATAATAATGAACTATCCCAAACGAGGAAAATTTGCAATGATGTAATTTACTGAGGTTCCTTTAGAAATTCTTGTATACTGTTCGATTTTCATGCTAATATTTAACTTGTGTACTTATATTATATGAAAGGGGCCGAAAAGCATTTAACGGCCAAAAGTTTTTGGCCTTAACTGATATATGCTGCTCCCTTTATTGAAACATGATTTTTTCTCGGTGTACCTATAGACGCAATACTAAACCGTAACGTTTGGAACAATTAGCGCCAAAAAACCAAAAAGATCCATTTCACAACCCTGATATATTTATTTACCGAGTTTTTATTTATTTATTTTGAGATCCCTGCAACACCTTGTGAATTGGAGCACAAACAAAAAAAATCGTTCACCTTAGACCCAAAATGTGTTTAGATCTGCTTAAAACGTGCAAAACTGTCAATAGTCAAAGGTCACAAACTTTCACCCATGAAATAGTTTCTTTCAAATTTTCATATTTTTACGTAACACGAAAATCTGTGGCAGAAAAATTACTGCTAGATTATGGTTCAGGGCAAGACGAATAATTTTATAGCATGAAAAACATCCTAAGTCATTAAATATAAATTTAAAGTACACAACTTTTTGACTCTATTATAAACTCTATTATCGTGTTCCCGATTGCTTTAATTGGATGTATGGCTTTAAACAGGGTGAAGCAATAAAATTTCCAAAGCAAAACGCATTGTAATAATTACTAAAATGCAGTTTTAATAGTTAACGCATAATGAATCATCTCTTTTTTAAAATGCGAGTTAGCTACCGCTTCTTTAATCTCAATAGCTCATTTTAAAATAGCTCAACATATTAAAACGAAGCTTCTTAAAATCCCTCCTTTCTTATTCAAATGCACAAAAGCTCTCACAAAAATCTTCTAAAACCAAAAACATAATCTTAATGCATTATCTTTATAAGTGACTTCATTTCACTTGTTCCTGGAAAAGAAGGTTCCCTCAAAGGTTTTGAGAAGACAAAAATCTCGTGCAGTCCTCAGTTCTTAAAATAGCTTAATTAAAGATAAGGAACAAAATTAAAATATCCCTGCTTCAAAAAATAACAAATGTACAACCTGATAAAAGAATATCCTTTCTCTACTTCCGTAGCTTGAGCACATTACATCGTTGGTGAAGACTTGGCGGTTTTTTTTTCTTCCACCACTCCACCTGATGCTCGAAAAGAACAGCCGCGACTCTAATCATCGTCTCTCTTTCTTCTTTTTCAAATTTATGCATTATTTTCCCAAGTGTTATTAGATTTACATTTTGAACCAACTTTTTCTAAATTAAGAATGTATGATCGTTAATGCTCTAAAGAAATTCTTTGAATGCTAACGATGCATGATAGCCCTTATTTCACGTCTGTGATACGCTTCAGAGCTAAAGTGGTATATTGCCTAATAAATCCGGGTTCAGGTTTAGATTTAAAATATTGCTTCGCGAGGGAATAAGATATTTTATTTCAAGAAGAATCGATGCTTACTTTAATATATTATTTCAATGTTTTGACATTGCCAAAATAAATTTTTGCTTGGTACAAGTTTTGTTATCTTTTCAACCTATATTTTTCAATGATGGCTACTTGTTAACAGTTTTAACTTCAGTTAAATAATCAACCACTCATGTGAAGGTTATTATCTGTTGCTGTGTTACTCCAAATTTATTTTATTTTACTTTTCTTTGATGTAAACCTACCCAATTTTACTTGCCATGCCCTGTTTTTACCTTTGATTCTTTTTACTGTATTTTATTACTTATTACAATTGAATTAAACAGACTAAAAGATCAATATATTAGGTTGGTGCGTATGAAATGTCGGATTCTCTTTACATGCGGACGTTTGTCTCCCTGTTTTCGTTATATTTTAGTCTTTGGCATAACCTCATTCATAGTCGTATTGTCCATTGCCAGAGACTCATTTCAGCAAAATAGGTTTTGATCGAAGGTCTTCCCTTTTGTTATTTCTTTTGAGTTTATTGCCGATATGAATTCTGCCGACACACAAAACAATTGCGAAACTGAACGAACTGGAATATGAAGTTTTGCAGCATCCACCATATTCACCGGATCTCTCGCCGACCGATTTTCATTTTTTCAAGTATTTAGAGCTGTTTTTAAGGGGCAAACACTATGAAAATGAAGACTTTCTAAAAAACTCGATATCAGAGTTTATTAATTCTAAAGACCAAATTTTTTTAAGACAGGCATCTACGCTTTAAAATCTCGTTGGAAGAAGTGTATTGAAGCGAATGGAGCATACTTTGATTGAATAAACAGCTTTTGAAGAACGATATGCAGTTTTATACAATCACTTAAGAATCCGACATTTCATACGCACCAACCTAATATTTGCACAAATGAGACATTTTTCATAATATTTAGGCCCTTTTTCCTCGAAATTTTAACGTGGCATTTGCATGTGATATAATCGGCGGAATCATTATCTGTAATTATATGGAGAATCAGTACCTTAAAAATAATTTCTGAAATTAAAAATAATGATTTGATCGCGTTGCTGGTGTGACAGTCCGATAAAAACCGTAACATGACAAAATATAGTATCTTTTACATGCTTTTTTTTTTCTTTCAGAATCTTGGTATTTTTCCAGAATCGTGATGACTTCATATTATGTTGCATATTGGCTCATTATATTCGAATGTATCACAATTGAAGCCACAGTTCAAATTTCTTGGAATAAAATGTAAATGCATGTGTCAAAATATCACGCCTATGCTATTGCATTAAGCAATTTCAAAAATGACATACGATAGAAAAATCTTTGAAACAGTAATAGAGAACGGAATCTAGAAAATACGATACAACCACGAGCTTCAATTGAAATAGAGAGTCCAACATAGTCAAAGTCATCAAGACTTCTCAGATTAGATAGTTAGGCTTATTTTTCAATATCGCGGTGAAAATACTGTTAAGAAAATAGTTTGTCATACTGCTGAGGGAAAAAAGAGAAGAGGAAGACCAAGAACGAGGTGGATAGATAGAGTAGAAATGTGGTTAAAGGACCTGGAAGTCAATCAATAGAAGATTATAGCATCAGATAGATAGAGATGGCTTAATCTGCCTGGGACAGCCCGGCTGTAGTGCTTGGTAAGAAGACGAAGAGCTAAAAATGTCCCTGTAACTACATAACACTAATATAAGACTAAATCAATCATGTATATTTAAATTAAATATTTTTAGGACAAATTTAAAGCCAAATTACTAGTAATGCAGCTCTTTTGTTATCAATATTTATAGCTCTGGACACATTCTTAAGACATTTTCCTCCTTTAACATTACTTTTAATTCACCCTTTCTCCACATGCATTAGACATCTTGCAGAAACGCGGCACATTATCAAAATTTCAATGTCATCCCTAGTAACTAAAGATCTCGCCCATTGTTTACGCATGAGGTCCACTTCCAATACACAATTACATTAACCAAATCCATTTGAGGGAACAAATAGTCTGCTCCTTGCTTAAATGAAGCAAGATCAATTAAGCTCTACATGCTATATATTGGTAATCGCTAAACATCACTCATTGAACTGCAAATGCTATTTAATTAGCGCTTGTGCTTTCAGGACCATTGTTGATCATTTTGAGCTTCAGACTTTCAAAGAGAATGGAGAACATTTGTCACCGCAGGCATGGGTATCATTGCTCTTGAAGTGAGCCATAACTAAAATTAAGGATGAAAAGACGTAATAACCAGGAACTCTGGAGTGTTTTGGAAACTAAGATAGGAATTCAAGAATCTTTGAAATTCGCAGGAAATGCGCCTATTTATTTTCGAAAAAAAAAAAAAAGCTTACATGCAGTCAAGTATCACTTATTATACGTTTTTTTATACGTCTTTTTCATTTATGCTACTATTTTCAGTGATCCTATAGCCCACTTTTGGTTATTTTTACCACAACAATTGTTTTCTTTTTTTTAATTCACAAATTAGATTGTTTACTTATTTATTTAGTTACTTATTACTTTTTTATTTATACGTTACTTATTTTTTATTTGTTTGCTTATTTATTTATTTATTTATCAGATTAAAAGTTTTAACAAGTAAGCAATTTTGGAAACGAATAAAATTTAGTGTATTTTTCCACTTTGCTTTTATTATTTTTAGGAAAATATTCTTTTAGCAAAAATCAAGGTTACGATTGGGGCATCTGATGTGTAACCGCCCGATGTGAGATCCCATACATTTTGTAAATAAAACAAGAACCATTATTGGCTTCAGGGGGGAGAGAAATCGCTCATATGTCTTCTCTCGGCTCAGTAAAAAATAGAGCTGTTTGTTTTGAGAAAAACTTAGAGGTTAGTGGGGACAAGTTAACTGATTAGTTAGTATACTTTAAGTTGTACATCTTTTAGGAATTTTCACTTAACTAAATTGCAAAACGGTCGAAATTGTAGATCTTTTGAAGCAAATTATTATAAAAGAAATGAAAGAAAAAGCCATAATCGACTAAATAAAACTTTAACTCTTAAAATCATCATTGAATTAACATTGAAAGGGAATTTTAGAAGAAATGAAATGATTTTTTTTGGTATCTGACAGAACATTTTTTCGTTTTAATGAATTGGTTGACATAAAGTTTTTGATACACATGAGGTAGAGAAGATAATTCTGACAACTTCTCAAAGCTAGTCAATACGATTCGAATTTGAAATTTAAGTCAAAGGATGCTTTGTCTTTAAAGCTCTGTAACGCATTTGATCACACTACAACCACCCGACACCCCCTTAACTACAGCTTACAATTGCTAAATATTAAATTAGCTAAGCTCTGCAGTAAACAATAAAAAGTAATAAGGAATAAATCTCTAGCCCACTGCAAAAAATAAACTGTATTTTTACAGTATAAAACTGACAGCCGAGGTTCCAATTTCAAACTGTAAAATGCATAGTAATAACTAAAAAACTAACAAATTTACAATGTCATACTGTAAAGTTAGGAATGTTACAGTTTATTGCCGTAAAAATTAGCTGTATTATACTGTAAAAGCAACAGTATAATTCTGGCGACAGAGGTTCCAGTTTAAAACTGTAAAATACACAATAATAAACTGTAATACTAAGCAATTTTGCAGTTTATTGATGTGAAATTAGCAATTTTAAAAGTTAATTACCGTACAATGGCCAGTATTTTACTGTAAAAACAACATTCATTTTTTGCAGTGCCGACTCCAGAATAAAATCATCAATTTCATGCTATTACGGCAGCACTCACGGCTTTAGAAGCTATAAATCACTTTATTTAAAAAAAATAATTATATATATTATTTGATGACAATATCCGTAGAAGTGATGTTTTATTTTAAGCTTATAACTGAAAGAAAATCTATTTTTTGCAGTGATATTGCAGAAAGTTTTCCTCCGACATTGATCGCAACTTCAATAAACATCAGAAATGTTAAAACCGGAAACAAGATAACTCGGTAATACCCCATTTCACCCCGGGGTTTATGCAAAGTTTAAATTATATCCTGTCAAAGAACGAAATGAACGTGTAGAGTCAGCTTGCAGACGAGGCGGAGCATCAAAAATTGCAAGTCTGGGATAAACTTCGCGCTGACAGAGAAAATGATGAATGAGAAATATTATTCGAAGTTGGTTAAAGTAAAATCACCAAAAATTTTGAATGACATTTACTAAATCTGCGTACGTGATTAAATGGGGAAAGTTTGGAAACGGAGAGCGATCAAAATAAAAATATTTTCTTTTTTTTTTTTTTTTCCATTTTTTGGAGGGGAGACTATTTTCATTGCATCACGCTCGCTACTCATATTTCTTTTTACATTCACAATGCCGTAAATGATGAATCCAGGGATTGTTGGATTTTAATCAGGGGTCACGTCTCCTATTTACGTGTTCAGCAAACGAGCTGGGATAAATTACTGTATTGATTTTGTCTCGGTAATGTTACGTGTGCGAAGAGTGATCTTTTTCTACTTGGGCTAACCGAGTTATCGCTACTTGTATTTGAGAATGATCTGCGATGCATAATTTGTTTTTCTTATTCATGTTTTATTTCTATCTCCAATCAGTTGCTATTAATCTTCATTCTATGGCGGTTTACAACAGTTAAACAATGCTTTCATGTTCCTAATTAATGACATTTAGCATATATTGCAATGAAATTAAGAACTATACGATAGTTATTTCATGTATTTTGAGAATTGATTCGTTGTGAAAATTCAAACAGCAAGAAAATACGTGAGCTGATATTTTTCAATGTGGTAGGCTTTTAAAATTGCTTATGGTTTGACCGCTGGATGTGTGTATGTGCTTAATGGGGCTGGCCCAATCGGTAAAGCGTTGGACTCTTAACCGAAGGGTATCTGGTTCAATCCTAGCCGGCCAAAGATCGACCATAATCAATAATGCTGGGCAATTTAAATACTGGTCATGGTTAAAGTCTTTTAAGTTCCCATTACAAAACATTACATCTGTGAGATGCTGAACGAGTTCTTGATCTGCATCCAGCCTGGATGTAAAACAAAAGAAAAATCGAGCGCTCTTCAGGCCACTTCCAACCGTTTAAACTGCGTGTGCTAGTAATGCGGGAATCCTGGAGTGAAACGAAACTAAATATACGCCCATAACTATTTGAAAGTTATTAAGCTTTTAAAATAACACTTTATCTGTGATTTTCACTAAAAAGCAAATTCTTTTTATCGGGCAAACATTTTTGAAAACATATTGATGAACTTTGTTTATAAATGTGTCGACTTATTTCAAATGTGCAGTTACGTTTGAACCTTTGATATTAAAATCGTGTAAGTCATGATAATGAATACTACTACGTTGACGGCTAAATCATTTAATGAACTAAGTATGCGTTTTAGTGCTTTTACGTTTTACATAATTATTTAAGATATTTACAAAACAGCGAAAGTGAGCGAGATACTAGTATGAGATGGGCATAAAAAGTTACAAAGAAATACAAAACTCTGATCTCAGAAGTGTTTTTCCCCTGAAAAACTTGCTTAAAAGTCTTTGTGACGTAGAACTTGTTGAAGAATTTTTAATTTGATATTTCAAACTGTTTGTAAACAAATGGAAATGTTTATGACTAGCAACTATGAGAAAAATGTACGTCCCAATTATTACGTTCAAAAAATTATGTTTACGTTCTATAAGATAATTAAGTTCCATTAGAGACATTGATTAAGTCGGAAAAAAAACATAGGATCAAAGCTTTTTTTTTTTTATTTGCATATAACTAAAATTTTTCATAAATTGAAATCAACAGTTTTTGTTTTCTTATGAACGTTTTAATCATCGACAGCGAAAACAATTTTTTAGCCTTTTTTATTTATTTATTGACGCCTATTAAAGCCATTTTAGTATTGGTAACTTACAAAAACCATTTATCGGGCGTCGTTTCACCAATAAGCTCTCATCTTTCGAAGAAAAAACATGCTTTTTGTAGCTTCGGCACGTTTTCTGCAATTTTAAACTGATTTGGTTGAACGTTCATATTACTTTATTTTGTTTGTTTAATACGACTCAGTTGTATATTAACATCGACATTAATTTTTACTTAAATGAGACGGTATTTGTTTCTAAAGTCAGCTGTAAATGATAATTGGTAGTAATTCCCAGCCTAACCCAATTAAGAAAGATATATTTATCTGATGGCTTTAATGTTACTTGATTTTGGGATCAAATTCCTTCCTTTCGTCTACTTTCGAAAATCCTATTAAAATTCATTTCAAACATGAGTAAACTTTACTAATAAAGCGCATTATTTAAAATGAAAATTATTATTGGGAATAATTTTCAGCGGTATCTTTGAAAATGTTTTTGCCATGTGTCTGAAAGCAAATTGATGTCAGAAAAGAAAATGCTGATGAGCGATATTATTATTATTATTTTTACAATAGTTTCGGCAATTCTTTCTAATGGCAAATATTTCTGGACTGCTTCTCCCTCCCCCCCTTGCTTTCTTATTGAAAGTAAAGCGCTGTATATGACAAGGCTATTCAGATATTTTCTGATGACGAAGTACTTTAGGCGCGCAGTCCTTTAAACGCAAATAGTCTTCAACATTTCCCTTATATTTTCAAGCATTTCGTCAACGTTCAATAAAACATCAAAGATGAAATACAAGGAATTCCAATGTAAATCGAATAAGCATAAGGTGAATACACGTCAATTTTTAGATAGGTATTCTTAAGAGACAGTTTAACCAAAAGTCATTGACTGGAATTTTTGACCATTTTCTTTAAAATAAGTTGTGACAAGAAAACTTTTGCTTAGTTTATCTTATGATATCGTGCTTGCCCTGCTTTAAGGCACAGAAGGAAGGGTATTTTAGTTGTTGAATAATTTGTGTAAAAAAATTGGTACATTTGCGAGTCACAGTTTTTACGTAATGTTGATTGGAAAATACAACAATGAATAAATAATTTTATAAAATAATTTTTTTAAGTAAATTGTGTAAGCTTCCCAAGGAGTTCATTCTTATTGTAAATTGGCAAAAAAAAAAAAATACTGCACTGCGTATATTTTTTTCAAGTGTATGTTATTTCCTGCAATGAGCTCAAACTTATTTTTTTGAAGAAAAATAAAGCACATATTATTTGTTTTCTAATTTTAGTTGTAGATAAAGAAAACACCAGCACACAGTGATAAGATTGACGTGCAATAGCCTCAAATAGTAACTTCGCCATTTTCTATTTAAAAAAAAGTATGATTATTTTATCTATGCAAGCAAATAATAGAAATAAAGCATTAAATAAAATGAGTTATAAAGCGTTATATTACAACTTCATTTCTGTCAATTCTTCAGTTGGATAACTAGTAGTACAAAGGCAGAAATAGAAGAAGCATCTAGCGAACCATATAAAAATTAAGTTTTATTTTTTGCGTTAAAATTCAGTTGAAATTTATGACAGACAAATTCAATACCAAAAGTTATATACGTTCATTAAAGTAATCTTATCGCTGTGGGCTCTTTTTCTTTATATACTCTTAAAATTAGGAGACAAATAACTTTTTTTTCCTTTTTTTGAAATCTTGGTAAAGTCTCGGTGGTTTCGTATTACGATTGAAAAATGCCGCATCACAGTACGTCTTGACAAAACTCATCAATTTGTTGGAATCTTTTTCTACATTATTTGATGACATTCTTTGATACTTTTTTGTCTTTTATCTTTGAGCTTTTAATTACTACTGCGATTGTCAAAAGGGAAGCTCTTTTTTCCTAATCTTAAATTATTTTCTGTCTCGGTTTTTCAAGAAATTAAAAACTCATGATACGTCTTATTATTTCTGTCTCAAATGAAGAACTTAGATTCAGTTTGGCATTGTGTTAATTTATAAAATATTCTTTATACTTTTATACTTTTCGGATTTTTACCTTTTAATGAACATGAAATTTGACTTTGTGAAAACTGAACGTAACATTTTCTTTTTAATTTGAATTGGGCCACGTTAAAAGAAAAGTTGAATGTTTTTACTAACTAATACAGATAGTTTTACGTTTAAAGGAAATATAGTTCTAATGAATTTCACGATTTCTGTGAAACTGTTAAAATAGTTGCTTATTTAATTCTTCGAATTTTGAGCACTGTTTATAAATGGAATGCATATATATATAATTGCAAAAATATTTATTGAAATAACATAATTATGTAAAATATAAACATTTGTTTGTCTTCGTCGCAAAATATTCAGAGTTACTACAAATGTTTAAATGGTTTTTGAGGCCCTATGCATCCAAGTTGTACTCTATGCTATACTCCAACGCTATAGATCATCTAAGCAAAAAAATGAGGTATATATGAAAATGACCATAAACTCCTCAAAATTTTAAAGTGTTAACCGGGTGGTAATACATGGAAAAATATTTTCCGGGTGGAAAAATATTTTCTATGGCGGAGAAATGAAAAAAAAAGTATTTTTATTTTTTTTTTACAACATGCGTGATGTTCATCTGATCTTGCAGTGCTTTGGGAGATTATTAATATCCTTGTTTATGTATCACTGCTTCTAAAATCAATAAAAGAGTTCAAGTACAGCATTTATGCGTCAATGATGACGGACCAGGACAATTCTGGACGCTACCAGGACATTGCAAATAAACAAAAAACAAACATTTTTTCTTGTTTAGTCGCTATTTTAAAAATACTTCACCCGTATTATCATTTGGTTAACAGTTTCAAATCTTGATGAGTTTGTAGTATTTTCATACATTTCCACTCGTTACACCTGTGATACTTATGGATTTACAGCATTTTAAACATAGTAGCGCTATATTTGGCGTTATGCATTGAACACGTGTTTTTTAAATATAGGGTTGCCTCTGGTAAGTGGGCCACTGGGATAAGTGGGTCACCCCCCTTAAAACTGAAATGCGCATATGGCTTTTATACTTGTTTGTACTGATCATGTCGAATTACATCACAGTAATTGCTTTTGCAAATGGAACTTTTTTTTGGATCATATAATTTATGTCAAAAAAAATTTCGAAATTTTTTTTTTTTTTTGCGAGTTCAAGCAACATTTTTCAAAGAACTGTTTCAATGTTAATTTTTATTATTTTTTCTATGTTCATCAAGTTTTCTTGTAGGATTTAACTTAAAATACACATTGCAATAAGAATTTTTGTGCAACGTATTGTAATAGGTGTTTAAGGGGAGGGGTCCCACTTACCCCGTGGTTTTTCTCGATTAGGGTAAGTTGGCCCCCTCATAATAATGATGGTTTCAAAATAAAAAGTAGTTTTGATGAAGCAATTTCTACGACGAAATAAAAGATAATTATGGAGACCTAAAAGAAATTGATGGTTCAGCTACAAAAACGGCAAAAGCTGGTAACTGTATTTGTGAAACTTGCATCAAAGAAAACTACAAAGTATTTTGAAGGTACTTAACTACTTAACATATGGTACAAATGAAAAAAAAACTGCAAAATTTGATAGAAAGAATAGAAATAACTACACTTTTTATCGGTTTGATGTAAGTGATGTTAGAATTATAACTAAGGATGAAATAATAATGTTTCTTCCTCAGAAAACTTCAAAAAAAAAAAAAAAAAACACTGCCATTAAGTGTTTTAATTTTTTTTTTCAACTTATATTTTTTTTTTTATTTTACCAAAATTGATCGTAATTGACTCCATTATGTTTATTTAACATTAATTTATATGTAAAAGCAAAAAATGCGCCTAACGGCTTTTAATGAATTTCACAGACATAATTGTTTTGTATTCCGCTTTATAATTTTCTGTCTTACACATTTAAATGTGAGTAGATATCTCATTAATGGATACATTTACAGAAAAGTATTCCCTACAACAATTTTCCATACTTTGTCAGGTATGACCCACATACACCTTTCCAAAATATGCTCACTTAAAATATAAATAAATGGAGGGTGGCCCACTTACCCCTTCCTAGGGGGTAAGTGGGCCCCCCACGCCATTTTGTAAATAATAAGATAGGTAAAAATATTTAAAGTATTTTTTTAGGAAACAATGCTGAACTTGTGTCTATCAATAATGTCCAAGACAAAATAAGTCAAAAAAGTTAAGCTGTTTTGCTTTAAAACTTTTGTATAAGGCTTCAAAAACGAACTGGTCTAAAAACGGGCCCACTTACCCTAACCAACCCTAATCAATAAACACAAAAAGAATAATAATTAAAAATAAAAATAAGATCGTCGCTACAGTATATTTCAAGGTCTGGATGAAATCTAAAATGTCCATTCGGATGGCTGTATGAACCGAAATATTCCCTCCAACACGTTAAAATAAAAACTTAGTTGGTTTCCGTCGAGATTTTGCATTATAAACAGACAGATAGATTTATTAAAGTACAAACTGAAATGCTCCAAGTCTGTCATTTATTAACTGCTGATGATTCGATAACAGGCATTACTGCAACATCAACTGCTCAATGATCCAGCGGTGTTCATCCACATTCATTCGTAAAATTGCAGTCCCACTCGCTGAAAGGGGTCATTACCTTCCCTCTAGAGAAATCTCCAAAGTATCCATTTAAACATAGCTTTGTAATTTCGGAGCAAAGGTTGAATGTAAAGCACTTATTTTGGAGTTTATTGGAACATCGTGTAACATGTTTGCATTAGTAAGTACTCAGACATATAGAGTTAATTTTCGCATACATTATTATTTAAAAACACGTATGGCGGCTGCAATACAAGATTATATATACTGTTGAAAAGCTGCTGAATGCTCGAATAACTCGGGGTTAATGTTTTAGTAGTCACAGTGGGTCTTAACTACCAGATTTAGGCTTAAAAAATTGTAAGGATAAAATAATTTAAAAGTAAGAAGATTGATGAATTAAACTCTAGGAATGATATTTCGAAAGCGAATATGGCGCTAGTATTTATATTTTCATGTGTTTCAACTAAAAATGTAACTGATAAAAGTCAATCGACACTATTCTCTGATTTCTAGGATACCGGTTTTCACTGAGCGGTCACACTTGAAACGGTTATTTGGAATATTTTTTAGTTGAAGTGTGTGTAGCGTAGGGGTTAAAGCACTTGGTCACTAGCTAACTGCAATTCAGTCGGTGTTTTTTGCCAGTGGCTGGACTTTTGAAATGCCGATAATCGTCCACCCTCACGAATTAAAGTTTGCATTATGACTTCTCAGTTCTTTTTTTTTTGATGGGGGGGGGGGGTATTTATAATGTTTACCTAGAAACGAATGCAAGAAAAATCGAACTTACTTGAATACGGGTTCAAATAAGTATTACGTTTTCTAAATTGCTAAACATTTTGCAATATTTTCCTTGAAAAGAAACACTTAAAAGTTCTTCACAACAATATTTACATTTTCATTGGTCAAAGTGCCTAAAATGCTATAATAATTATGTTTCATAAGGAGTTTAAAAATTGTTCAACAAATAATAACAATAGTTGAATACATATTTTCTTCGAAGTGTAAAATTTTGTTTAACAGAAAGCTTTGTGACCTAGTATGTAGTAGTGCATTGTTATAGTTTACGCGAGGACTTACTTATAAAATCGATAGAATAAAAATTTACTTTTTATGATCATCCAGAAGTTCAGATTTAACTTTAATAAAACGCGTCATTGTTCTAAACTCTGAAATATCCTATTTGTCTGTTACAAACGTTTTCAAATATGACTTGATATACCTGACATTAATGGTATAATTGAATATGTGTTTTCATCATTTTTATTATTGAACCACGTAGAAGGAATATAGTGTGAGTACAAAAAAATGTTGTGTCAGTATAAACAAATAAAATACTAAATGACTGAAAAAATAATATGGGGAGCATTTTTTTTTCTGTTTTGATGCAAGCTATTTCTATGCTTGTAGGCGCTTCTATCCCGCATAACTCAAGAATTTTTTTTTCAAATAAACTTGCCTAGTGCCTATATTTCTTCACTTAAATTACTTACCTTTTCCCATTCCCAATTAAGAGCAAAAATAAATGTTCTCTACTTGATGAACTTTTTTTTACTAGATAAACTGAACTTAAATATTGAGAAAGCAAACTGTTAAAGCTAAAAATACACTGCATACACGTACTTTGGGATTACAAGAAACGCCTTTTTATTGCAAAAATGTTTTTAAGTGAGCCACAGGGATATAACAACGCTTTAGCTCCCTTTTGCTTAATACTGCTTTTCTTTTCCATTTTGTTTACTTTTCCAATTAATCCTTGATTAAAAGTCTTTTTTCTTTAAAATTATAATTTGTTACTTTAAACCTTTAAATTTCTAAAAGAAATATTGATACAACTCAGTGTCAGAGTAAGAGTGAATTCAATTTTAGGTTTGTAATTTGATAGATATTTTGTTTTATATTAAAAATGCTAACTTAAAATTTAAACTTATTTTTTGAATAATACAGGCCGTTCCGAGCTAACAGATGTTATGGGTTGTTGGAGCTACAAATTGATGTTATGTTTCACATATCCATTTAAAAGTTCAACACTGAGATATGTTTAAAGTGTCTTAAATAGTCGTAATTATCATTAATAGTATTACTTTGAATCAATCCGCCTCTGAAACTAACATAGTACAAAGAGACGTTGCCATCACTAAAAATATATATAAAAATAACTTTCTGCATTTATATATATATTTTTTAAACTAATGTTACTTCAAATAAGACGAATTTTATGAACGTTAAGAAACATTATTCAAAATTGTTCTAGGTTCTCGTTAATTGGAACATAAACATATTTTTGAAGCGATTAAAGATATAATCAATACAGGCCGATTATATCCACGTAAGAAAAGAAATAAAAGGGATGGAGTTAATTCTTATTTACTGTAAAATTAGGTGTAAAAGAAGCACGTCGAAGGAAATATTTCGCTAATGCGAAAATATCTACTAAAGCTATGCTGCTTGATTAATGCATGGATTAATTTTGGAATTGCATAACTATTCGTATCATAAATTATTAGAATTCTCCAGAGAAATATGCCAGAAGCTATTAAGTCATTTTATCAAAAGTTATCCATAATTGTATTATGAAATGTTACTGTAATGCACATTTATTCCGTGGCAAATTGACAATGGAAAATGTTCAAATTTACTCAATTTTTATGCATATTTTAACGCAGTGTATTTTCACTCTTTTTTCTGTTGAAAACTAAATATGCTACATAAAAATCCCCAAATTTTTAATGACACTCTTGAGACAATTATAAGGTTATGTTTTCTAGCTATATTTTTACCTTGCAACATAATTGGAACGTTATAAAGTCGCAACTTTACAGCTTCCATGTAAAATACAAGTGAAAATCTTGAACGAACTATCGAAATTTAACTTTTGTAACAAACCATTAATTCTTTAACATTTATTTCGGTTATGCTTGGAACCCCCTGATAGAGTTCTCACCTCCTCATACGCTACCTCATATTTTTAATATCGCTACCGATGGATGGCCATTTTTAGGGGGGGGGGGAATTTGAGGTGAAATGAAATAACATTCAAAGTGACATGGTAAAACATCATCCTAAATAGAATCACCGTCTATCTGACAATGTTTTAACTTCCTTACAAGACATGCCGTTGAGTCCAATTAGATAAATGTAACCTCTGGAAGTTAAAGTGGTTCATGTAAAATAAAAGGTGTTTTCAAAATTTGAAACTGGTATCCTACTATTTTGTGATATCCGAAAAATAATGCTTGCTATTATAAAACGACCAAGTCCTGTTATTAATTTTTCTAACTTTAACTGGAACCTGCTAATACTCTCTAGTCCAGGATTATATTGCTTAGAACTAGGCGAGAGAGGACTTGAAATGTGCATTACAATTTGCCAAGTACATGCGAGCAAAAAGAAAGACATGATTGTATTTTTTTATTCATTAATCATTCAATGCTTTTAATTTATATATTTATTCATTTAATGATTCACTTATTTATTCATCGTAAATAATTTAATCCACATTTTGTATACACATCACAATTATTATTATTATTTTTTAAAATCTCTAAACACTTTATTTATTTACCCTTTTTTATTCTAATAAGTTTGCTTATTCAGTTTTTCAAAGAAAAACATTTTAAAATGCATAGTACAAAAATAATGGGGACAAGGGATAATTTTCTACTTTTGTTTGAAGGTACAAATTTACCACCACAAATGAAAAATAAAATTTCAATAGACGTTTTAACAGTAAATACATTTTTCTCTTCTGCATGTCTGGTGATTTTCAAAATAAATTTTTAATTTATTTAAGTCTGGCAAATGAAAGTTATGTGAACTATTTTATTTTGCCTCTAATATCCATTGTATAACATCGTACCCAACATCATATTCATATGATCTTCAGACGGCAGTCTATAAATTATTCGGAAAGTGGAAAAATCTTAGTTCCAAGATAAGGAAATCCAATTAGAAAATTAACTGTTTGACCACAAATGGTAAGTTTAAAATTAGTATTATGATTATTTGATTACACAAAGCAAGTTTTCCAACTTTTTGTTCCAGCCAGTGCGTATTATATTTATATCATCGTCATCTACAAAGTAAAATATGAAGACTTACTACGAGGAATCATCATTTTTATATATATTCTCACACAATAGCAATGGTCTTGCTATTTACCACTCAAAACGCAAATAATACGAATTTTTGCTTTCGATCAAACTATTTGCGTGTACTTGTTACAGTTCCATCCATCATCTTGGAACATATTTACAATTAAACTGATCAAAAGAAGAGTTCAACGGCCTTAAATACCATTTCTAGTGGAACAGATTAAAAAAATAAATCACACTAATACGTTTTAAAATTTATTTATTTGTTTTAGTTAACATATTAGCGTGATACATTACTTGTGTTAAGTAAGTTATGGATAAAAGCTTTTATTTCATTTATTTCAAAATTTTATCCACTACAGGAAGACGTGATGCCTAACTTATTAATTATATTATCATTAATTTTTTTACTCGATGATACTCAATTATGTAATAGTGTAAATTTCGTTACCTAAACCGTAATTTTACGTACCAATCTACTCATTATTTTTTACTTAAACAATTTCTAATGACAGGGTTTTGTGTTGTAATGTATGTGTATAACATTCATAAAAACAATAAAAACCACAATAACAATAATAATAATAAAATCATGAGGACTTTTGCGGTTTTATTTTTTTTTTTTCGTTTTTTCAAATATAATATGCATTAAGTATGTATAGCCCCTTGAAATGATCAAAATGAGGGCGTTGTTGAATAATTTTGAGGCTAGCTCTTTCTTGTTTTTCTTTCGTTCTTTTTTTTTTTTTTTTTAATAATCACTACCATTTTCGGACCATTTGCGAATCAAATTTGCATTGATCCCGTTTGCCAGCTCCCCGGAAAAAGTTACACAATGGCCTTTCCCGTACATCACAGCTTTATGGCTTAAATAATATAAATATCTGTATGAATTTAGTCTCAAATTTAATAAACAAAATTTTTTAGACAACAATCTTGGCGAAATCTCATTTTTAAAAGAAATGGATTCCTGCTATAAACTAATAAAATAAATTTATATCTTGGTTTAAAAAAAAAAAAAAAAGCTTCATGTACTTTACAAGAGAATGTACAAAGCACCTCACAAATCACCAAATTGCAAAACTAAAGATTAAGTTGAATTAAAGTTTGTAATTATAAAATTAAGCATATAATATGAAAATATATTTGGATCAATGGGATTAGTAGCTTAAGAAAAAGGTATGTGATACAAGTATCTGCCATTTAAGATAATATATTTCGGGAACAATAACAAACCGTAAATACAATGAGGATAAATTTAAATAAGGAATAAAATATGTCAAAGAAATTTTAAACACAAGAGTCAAGAGATGGCAGCACTATTTTATCTACATATTTTTTAAAAACTATGCAACAGATGCTGCCATCTGTCGCATACCTATCAACAAGTCAGGTTTAAATCGATTGATTATCGAATGGCGAATGTTTCGTTTAGTGAAATTTGCTGGTACTGGAGATTTTTCATAACTGTTTCCAAAGGAGTAAAATTTGAGGTGAATATAAATGTCTACGTCAGTGAGGCATTTAAATAATGCGAATATCGAATAAAAATTCTGTCTCGTAATACGAATTCGAGGTTCATCACATCAGTGTTTTTACTGCAGATTCGTTTTAAACTTTACAGTGGTAAAAAATACAAACTAATGAAGATACATGTATTCGAAATAATTATTCAGATTATGTTATCCTACAACATGCTCTTCGGGGGTTTTAAAAAGTTTCATTGAAATTGGGGAACAATTTTGAAAGAGTTATATTATCAGTTTCAAAGAACTAATTAAATGGAAAAATTTTTTTTCCTTAAATTTATTGTAAAACTGCCCATTTTCAAGCATTCAAAGCACACTCAAAAACCAGAAACATCACATTTATAGGTAAACATTTTAAAAACATAATCATAAATAAATATAAATGATATTTTAAAATTAACTCCTCTTGAAAATATTGTTGGTTATTTTTGGTCCGGTATCTTTTTTGCTTTAGTGTGGAATCTGTCACAGTGAGAATTCAATATTTTTCAAGATTTATGCGTGAAACTATCTCAATGAAAAATATCCATTAAATAAAATAGTGAATATCTGATAATATGACGACGGCATATCGCTTTTATATTTTAATGACAAAACTGAAACTTTGAAACTAAATTAGATATTCGCAGTCATCTAACATACATTTTTATTTATTTTTTCGATTGTAAAAGGTAGATTTTTTAAAATCAATATGGCATACTTTCCCATAACGGTTAGTGCAGTCGGGGTAATTTGTTCTCATCTAAAATTTTAACAATATTCAACCATTATTAATATAAATAAAATTAAGTTTGAATTATTTTGTTATATTTAATTTATTTTTTAAAGACGATAACCTGGGAAAATATTGCTTACGGCGATAGCTTTAATCACTAGGGAGAAAGGGAAGCAAAATAACCTGAAAGTGATATTGAACAGGGATATTCAAATTCAACTTCAGGTGGATAGGAAGGCGGATACATAGATAGGGATAGAGTGGTAGATATATTAATTATTAAATATATTGGTAAAACTTTAGCAGTGTTTCAAATAAATAGAAATTATACAAGCTCAATTAAATATTTCAGTAATTTTATACATTGAGAAGTTCAATAAGAATGAACAGGACTTTTCTTTTCTGTTTTTTAATAATTTAGACGAGTTTGTAATGAATTATTATTTACATTAGCTCTTGGTAATTAAAACAAAATTCACAAATATTTAGTTAATCAAACTGACTACAAAATTCCGGGTAACTGATATGAATTTTTGATGATCGTACGAAAGCAATTACAGCTGCAAAACGCCAACTTGCATCTCTAATACTAATTAGTACTTACATCTGTAATATAATAAAACCAACAACAAAAATAAATTAAAGACAATGCGCATGTGCTTCTTTGCTTGTTTTTTTTTTTTTTTAAATAAATCTAAATGTATTTTATGTTTATAGAAAGGCAATAACAACAGAATGTACCTCAAATGACATTATTAGTTTGATGGATTTAGAACTTGTTAAAATAAAGCTGAATGGACTGCTCCTAGAGTGGGAATTCACTGTTATGTCTAAAACAACTAGTTTAAGATATTTAGAATTTGGCACTAGCATACTAAATTACATTAACTCTGATGTTGGAAGTATTTTTGTTATATTTTTTCCACGGTTTTGCAGCTTTGTATTTTTAATTTCTTTTTAAAAAGTATCAACAGTTTACAGAATAACACGAACTTAAAATTTATTTAAAAAATGGAGGGGAAATTTGGTACACCTTTAAACTATTTAAGTCATTTTTTTTTTAAATTCTGATAAATATACAACAACATTAGAAAGACATTATATTTTGTTTCTTAATTGCATTTTCTAGAATATTGTGCATTGTAAAAGCAATTAATTTCTTGATTTTCGCATGCCGGTCGAAACCGTAAATAGTTGATGCACGCAGGCTATTTCAATTCAATTTTTACGACCATCTTCCGTTTATGCAAAATTCTAAAAAATCTAGAACACAAAAATATGCTTTTATAGTATTCTTAATCTTTCAAAATGTTGAATAAATGAAATTTTGATTCTAAACGTTTTCTATA
The DNA here is from genome assembly GCA_038373865.1 of Uloborus plumipes. Taxonomy (NCBI): domain Eukaryota; kingdom Metazoa; phylum Arthropoda; class Arachnida; order Araneae; family Uloboridae; genus Uloborus; species Uloborus plumipes. Next base: position 9,876 of record JAXGGA010000356.1, on the reverse strand, counting down.
TATGTTCCTAAAAGGTAAAAGTTTTTTTTTTTTTTTTTTTTTTTCCGAATTTGGTATTTAAATAAAATTTTACATAACTTCTTATATTCTTAGACGCCATTCAGAGGTTTATATCACTAAGATTTTGATTTACTAATTTTCCCTTTGTAAGCTTATAAATTACAATCTAGTGATACAAATTATGACAAAAGAAACTTTCAATTCGACTCGAGGTTAATTTTGCTTTTGACTTAGTAGTGACAAAACGTACGCGTACTGACATAGTATGCGGCATAGCAAAGAAAGCAGTGTCTAAAAAGTAAGCGTCTTTTCTATAGAAACTGCTACAAATAACAGTAAACGCGTTTGTTTGTCTCCTATTGTTTATACCATCGAGTGATGTTGGGCAGATTTTCAAGATTTAATTTCATCGAAGTTATGTTCGTACTTTGGTTCCAAATACGAAGAAAACTTTTAGCAATCAATATATTAATTATTTAATTTAATTTATTGCGAAACATTGAAATATTTGCTTTTTTTTTCAATTTTATTTATTTTTTTCAATACATTCTAAATATTTATTATTGTTATCATTATTGAAATTACGCTTTACCCAATTTTATAAAAAAAAAAAAAAATGAGTTGTTTAGCTTTGCATTCACAATATTTCTGTCCGCTGTATCAAATGTATTACTTTTTTTTTCTTAAATGACCATTGGAATTCAATTTCCTATTTATTCCTTTCCAAAAATTGTATTCTTTCTCCCATCCGGTTAGTTATTCATACACTCACATCATAATTAACCTTTTTCTCAAAATAATTAATCCAGTGCAGGTTATCCTCAATAGAATTTTATTTTCCGCCTGTATACATCCTTTCATTCACAAAACCAACAAATGAATGAAATCTCTGAGGCCTTATTTCTACGGCTACCGATTTTACAATGCGTATTTCCTTTGGGTTTAATAATGTCATAATGACTGCACAGGGGAATAGAGTAAACAGCTACCTCTATGATAAAGAAGTGCATTAAGATGATAAGCATTATGATGTTGATTTAGTGATACTCTTTCGCCCGAGGGCACTTTCGTTCTGGAAGAAAGATAATCTTCCTGATAATGTGTGGTATAACAGATGACAGCGAAGAAAATTAGAAGTATGAGATTCTTTGCTTTTCTCACAGCGGGGGATGTGCTACCATTCGTGCTGAGATCTTAGTGACTGAGAAATAACATTGCCTCTGCAGGCTCATATAGTTGTTGTTTACTTTTCCTTTCTTCTCATTTTTTTTAAATATTATTTCTTTAACTAGTTTTGATATAGAAACATAAAGGTATAAAACTCTTCATTAGTTCGTAATAGATTGAAACTTTATATTTATTTCCATACGGTAGAGTCTCAATAATTCAGAGCCTTATAATGTTGCGAATATTCCTTTATCTACACTGTAAGAAATGAATGTTGCTTTTACGGTATAATACAGTTAATTTTATAGTAATAAACTGTAAAAATTGCTAACTTTACAGTACTAAACTGTAAAAGGGCTCAATTTACAGAAACTAAAATTGCTAATTTTACAGTTTATTACCGTGCATTTTCAGTTTTAAACTGGAACCTCTGCTGCCAGTATTATGCTGTTGATTTTACAGTGTAATACAAGCTCATTCAGTTGTTTTCGTTGTTTACGTTTATTTTCATTTCCTTTTATTTTTTCTTTTTTTTTTATTACTATTTCTTTAGTTAATTACTTTTAATACTGTAACATAAAGGTATAAAACTACTGATTACTTTGCAATCGAAAAACATTTTTTTTTTTTTTCAATACAGTCAAATCTCGTTAAAGCGAACTCCAAAGGACCTTTAAAATCAGTTGTCTCAGCCATAGTTCGCCTTATTTAAAGAACAATGCATTACAAATTATAGGGCGGGGATCAAATATGTAGTTTGTCTTAGTAGTAATTCGTTCTCAACTTGTGTAAATAAAAAGGTTCAACTATATTCGACTTTTGCCGCCAGATTTAAATTCTCGCTAACATACAGTAAAGGGTCAAGATTCAGCAACGTCATGTCCAGATGCGCTTCCATGTTTATGTAAATTAATAAATTTTAATTTCTGCTAAGCAAACAAGCTTACTTTCGTTAAACTTTACTTAATAAATGGCTTTTACATATTGTTAAGTAATGTACAGTGTTGTGTATTATGTGTTTATACTAAAATTGAATAAACGGCGTATTATTTTCGTAAATAGTATTGTTTTGGTTTTTTTCGTGAATACAAACAACTTGAAAAGCTGAACTATCCCAATTTGCATCACATTTCTGATGTCTTACTGTATTTGTAATACATGTGTGTGTGTAATAGTCCGACAATGGAGAATGTATATATTCACCGGTAATTAATAAAAATTATCCGGGCTTTTACCGATATATTAAAACTATACACATCATTGGGAATTATTACATGAGATAAATAATTTGTTAAGTACCGTAAAGTCGGGTTACTTGTACCCACAAGGAGGTTACTTGAGCCCACCGTAAAATAATAAAATCTGGGTTTGGTACTAGCGTTAGATATTGCAGAGTGCTTCTACCTTGCGGAGAAACGAGGAACTACGTGCAAGTCTTCAACTAATAAGTACCAAATCTAGATTTTATCATTTTACTGTAATGGGCTCAAGTAACCTCCTAGGGTCCAAGTAACCCGACTTTACGGTATTAAAGAATGAATTATTTTTCAAAGGCCATTTTTGATAGAGAAAGTGTTGGACCTGGTGTGTAGCGATCTTTTTCCCCTACAGCATGGATGGAAGATTTTATGCATACCAAGGTAGTGTGTGTTTTTCTCGAATTTACGGGAACACTGTTAAATACATTTCGGGTCTTGGGACGTATTCAAAAACTGTATGCTGGTATTGTTATTTAGATGTGGAGAACAAAATTTCTTTACATGTTTTAGTTCTTTGCTGTCTGCCAAATGCGTTGCTTGAAGATTCACAGCTCATTCTTTACATGCAAGAAACAGAATTTCATTTTATAACAATGTGCTTTATATTACTCAGTCTTTATATTTATTACTGGGAAATGCCCATTCATTACAATCGACTGTCGTGACTGTTGTGCAGGTGTAGAGTTTTTTGTATTTTAAATATGGCGTTCTCATAGCACAAGAATTACACTGGGATGTTATTATCGATTTGTAAGTCGATTATAACATACAAATGACACTTTAAACTATTATTTTATCAACAAAACACATTAATTAAGGTACTTAATTTGAACGGTCAGGTGATACTGGAGATACCGCTTTCATTTGAATTCATGAAGCATTTTTTCATCCAACTGACAGTGGCTGCAACTGAATATACTTGCTGTCAGTTCAAAAAGAAAAGTGTTCTCACGTTATCAGCCTTAATAATTAGATATACGGTACCATTAATCGATAAGGGTGGACTGGTTCTTAACTAATTCAACTGCAGACATTTAAATAACACTTTCCAGTGGGGTAGCACTCTGCAATAAGATTACAATAACGCAAATTAACATACTCTGTTTGAAATGTTTAGAACAAACTAGATGAACTTCTCCACCATTTTCAATCCTTGCGAATTAAGTACATTCGAGCCCGATTAAAAGACTGTCCTGCTTAATACAATACAATATAGATGTACCAAATCGTTGTAATGCATTATTTTGATCCCGGATATATTCCACCTATTAGAATATTTTTTCGTGGCAAAATGGTTATTCTATTAAACGGGCTTGACTGTATATTCTATTATATTTTCTAAATATTGAAAGCACTTATTTGGGAAAACAGTGTTCTAAATATTGTTGAAACTATTTGTGTAATTTTACCTAATGTGTACAATTTGACCGTTTGTATCATCCAGTTTTTGTTTTTGTAAAATTATGCTCAAGAGCACTACATAAGTAATATTTAGTTACATTATTATTCATATCCTAACAGTTCTTATTATTTATTTTCCCTCTACTTTTAGGAGCATAAAAAATAAAAGACAAACATTTAAAAATCATGAAATTTTGTAAAGCAGAACTCATTCAAACTATTTTACCCCTTTTTATTTGAGCAAACACAGCTACATTGTAATTAAACATACATCTAAAATATTGTGTTTATAGTACATAAGAGTCTGTTATGTGGTTTTTTAAACTTTTACCCAATCAAGAAATTTTAAATTCAAGTAATTGAAAACTAAATGCTTCATAAGTAAAATGTTCTACCAAGAAAAATTCTGTTACATAGAAATCAAAGTATATTTCAAATGTGATCATTAAAAAATCGTTCAATTGTGTTTCTTTTCTTCTTTTTTGTTTTTGAATGTCTTTACTACATAATCAGAAATTCATATTTTAATAATAAATAAAAACAACAAGCGTGAAATTTTTGAAGAGAAAAATATTATTTTTTTATGACTTCTTTAGTTGCAGATAACTATTTCAGCATTAAAAGAAATATAACTTTCGCATCGCATATGAATTTGCAACAGAAGCTTTTACTATCAAATGCTTTCTTCTTGTTTACTGTTTTTTGCCCGATATAAGCGATAATTTTCTTCGACAAAAATCAAGACTCCCCAAGCAGAAACTAACGCAAAGCGAAATCCTTTGAGCAAGGCTTTGAGCATTTGCATTTTCATCATCCTTTTCCTGAGTTTTTATTGGCTCTGTTTCAACATTTTACGATGCTCCAAGAACTTAAAAGGATTTCATAGGATTAGTTATCATCGATTAAAATGCTTGCCATACTGTTATTTTCTTCACGTTGGATGTGTTTAGGAGTTTATATTTGCTTCTTTGTTTTCAAGAAAAAATACTTTCCTACGTCATATTTCTTCCTGCTGGTTTATTTCATATTTTATTTAAAGTATGAGTTGAATCTTTTCGATCTGTTTTTAATATTCCAGTGAAGAAAGAGATGTAGTATGTAGCTCATGCACCTACACATATTAACTAAAACTGGGGAAATCGTTCTTGGAAAATATTACCCGGCTTATGGGCCTGATTTTTGTCAGATGGTGTGGGGAAAAATAGAAGGAAAAAAAAAACAGTATTTTGCTATACCTTCCTGAAAGGAACAAAGAATGTTCTGAAGAATTCATAAATCTTCCAAATAAAAATCTATCACGTTTTTGGACACATGCTAGGATCCTTCTAAATTAACTTTGTTTTTAGCAGTAACATTTCACATTTCTGATTTTCCCGGAAACTCCTAAAGCCTTGTAGCAAACAAGGTCATAGCTCAGGCAGAATTGCAAACAAGTGCCGAATATCTTATTTGACTGCCATTCATTCAAAAAGTTACCGTACTCAAGGATTTTATTAAGAGGTTCGATCACACGGGCTGTCCCAAAGCTGAAAGCGAAACACTTAATGAACACACTAAGTATCTTCACACTGGTAGCTTTAATATTTCTCACAGCGTTGAGAAGTCTGCATTCATGCAACTTGTAGTAATTCAGGAAACGTTTTCACAAACACACTTGATGTTCTAGGTTGTCCTGTGGTGACCTGTAAAACCCCGGAAAATTATTAGAGACGCTTCAGGATTTTCCATAGATAAACTTTAGATTATCCCTCTTTCGTTTGGAGGAATTGAGGGAAAAAATGGGCAAATACTTCTCTTCCAGGGTTTAGTTTCCAAAAATATGCTCTCTGACACTCACCGGATATGAGCGATTCACTTTTCTAGCTGTTTGCGAATTATTTGCTAGTAGCCGAAATCATGTTTCAATTCATTTCAGTGTTTGCTTCTACCCCAGATACAGCGGGGTAGTTAAAAACAAGCCATTTATTCGCCTAAGAACAAGGTTGATATAAGCACAGTATACAAGAACACATTAAAGCTGAAATTTCAACTGCCAAGTTATTTTAAAAATTAATTAAATCGAGCGCATATAACTTTCCCGAAATAGATTCGGGTTTGACAAAGAGAAGCCGAAGAAAACTTCTCCCGTGATATATTCGGGTATAACAATACGATTTGTACATTTATATGCTGGAATAACACTAAACAAAAGTGTATGCTTTTGTTTTGAAACGTGATGCTTTTGAAAAATAGTGATTTGTTTAGGAACAGAAGTCAGAAACGTTTAATTCCTGAATTGTAAAATTACTTTTTATTTAAATAATATAGAAATACGTATAATATTGAAGAGTTTTAATATACATATTTTCTCTTTCTAGGTAAGTGAATTACCATTCTTGTTTTACTACAATCTTTTTCCAGATAAAGAAAACGTTTTTCAAATCATATTTTTAGGTAAGTGTTTCTCAAGTGTATATTTTACTCATTTCAATTATTCAAAAATTTTCAGTTTTATTTTTAAAGTTAGCTGTAACTAACACATCTAACAAATAACAAGATAAAGTATGTTTTCGTAAAACCCAGCAAAAAAAAGGGTTGCTAGGTTCAAAAGACGTAAGCTGTACAGGTAGTTATAAAAGTAACACATGTGAACAAATCAGAAACATACCGCACGGATATATATATATATATATATATATATATATATATATATATATATATATATATATATATATATATATATATATATATATATATATATATATATATATATATATATATATATATATATATATATATATATATATATATATATATATATAGAGAGAGAGAGAGAGAGAGAGAGAGAGAGATCATAAATTGCTGTAACAATCGAAACTAGCATGTGATCAATCATTGTATCATAAACACTTACATAAAAAATTCCAAACATCGAAAGAAAAGGAAAAATTCAACCGAAAGGAAACTAGGCCAAGGTATCATTATTTTCAATTTGATGTCTATCTTCTGGAAGCTACTTATACAAACGAAGCTGGCAAGTGTGTACGTCTGTGTTTTCGCTCGCAGCCTCTCAGACTGGAAGGTTTCACAATAGCGGGGTAGACATTGATATACGCGAAGGGGTTTAAGAACGTCATATATCATCCCAGAGTTTGACATCTAAAGAGTATTGCGCGTCAAAGGTTGCCCACTCAATGAGGGAAGTTTGTTACACTGCCATACCCGGGTTGGATGAAAGTTAAGGGGAGAAACAGATTCTGAAATATGTTTTGATGATAAGTTTGTAGATTTTCCTACAACGGAGAAAAAATTATAAAAGAACGCAATAAATAAAATCGTATAAATCATTTTTTCTTCTAAAATCCCGAACTATTGAAGGATATATATTTTATCATTCCCTCATGGAGATTTTTTTCCATTGAACAATCATTAATAACGTATTAAACTAATAAAATAATGTTTAGGCGTTGGCGTTTTAAACTCAAAGGCGCCACTGTCGAAACTGATTCAACTCTGGATTTTCAAGCTGCAGAAAACCAATAGCGTCTATAACGTATGATTAAGCAAAATCTAAAATATTCCTCGAGAATTCGTTTGACTTTGAATAATCTTTGCGAAATTAAATATCTAGTGCAGTTTCACATCGTATGCTAAGTGTGCCTCTATCTGGGGAGAAAACATTAGAACAATGGGGAGTTGTAAGAGTAACAAGAGTGCGAAATAATTTTGGTTATACTACGCTGCAAGGTTTCTTGACACGAGCGTCGTGACGTCAGCCAATGAAAAAACGAGCTAGATAAAACGTCACAGCCTACTTGGCGAATTAGAGGAGATCCTTAACTGCTTCTGAGCTCTTATTGGCTCCGCGCGTAGTGACGTTTAGTGTCAAGTTAAGTTGCTTTCTGGTATAGCATAGAAATTGTTAATAAACGTGACTTTTAAACGTTAGTACATACACCGCAAAACAACACGTGGACAAAAAATGTCCTTCTAGAATGCCATTAAAATTGGATTTGATTTCTCTAAAATTAAATTTGATTATTTTTCTAAAGTCTGGCTGCGTTCGATGTTCCTTTTTCTCCATCAAACAATCAAGTGTTGATTATTTGCATATTTTTTCAGTTAAAAAGTGATTAAAAATTTGTTAATAAACAAGAAACTTTTTTCAAATAAAAGTTTTGGAGATTGAGAAATTCATTTCAACTCAAAATATTTTCCAAAATGTTCTAATAAAAGTTACTATATTACTTACCTATGTTCTGAAAAAAATATATAACTCTCCTAAAATTAGAAAATAATAATAATAATAATAATAATAGTAAAAAGGTCAATTTGGTTGCAATTTATTTTTCACTGAATAACCCTCAATATTTTCCAGATAAATAAATACTCGCAGATTTTTTTAATGCTGACATAAAAAATGTAACTCGATGTGAAAAACTTTGTCTGAAAAATTCCGGTTGATAAGTATTAAACTTCTCAAGTTATAGGACCTGTCGTAGGCAAAAATCTCGAGAAAAATAGTTTTAAAAAACGTATTTCCAGATTTTACTTGCATTGATATTAGTGTTTTATTAAATGTTGAAGCAAAAATTTTCAATGCTGGTTGCTTATACATTCTTTGTGACTATACTTATCAATTGTTTATTTGTTTTCTTTTTTTGCCTTTTCTCTGCTTCCGGCCCTAAGGATCTTTTTGGTATTAAAAAAAGTTCATGTTCTGGTTCTTACGATGTAACTTCAGTGTTCTCATTTAGCCCTCACTTCGTTTTTTATTATTGTTGAAAAAAAAATGAAGCTTTTTTTGGGACCTAAAAAATTTATTACCTAAAAAAAATAAACAACTTTTTTTTTTGGAAAAAAAGGTCATTTTATAGTAGGCCTGAAACTTTTAATTTCAATTTGTTTTTATTCTTAAATATAATGAAACATACTATCAAATGTAAAGAAAGTAATATCACTTATGCAATGTATTTTACTCATTTACTTCCCGTGTATAAATCTGTGATTTTTTTATTACTGTATTCATATTGAATCTGAAAATATAAGCTAAACTTTAAGAGGTAATACAGTTCACCTATACAAACACATATAAGAATCACATAGCATTTCAGAGTCAGAATAGAGGGCATTCTACAATAATTCGATTGTGCGCAAGTTTTTCTCGGGGTAGGGTATGCAAATAGATTGCTATTTTTACAGGACAAAATCAAAGTTATTGATACATGAAAAACGATGCATACGCTTGTTTTGGAGTGCTATGAAACGTCTCTTAAGATGTAAAAAAACAATGGAAAAAAGATCAAAGCCAAGTTTGAGAGAAGTCATTAAACAGACCCAAGTAGCATCAACTCATCGGATTTTGCTCGGCCGATCATCGAACTCTTCGTTAACTGATCCCGTAACGCACAATGACATCATTCCGATCAGTATCCGAGCACGGTTTTCGATGAGCTACTTTTCATTAGAAAGCGATATCCTTCCGATCAACTTTCAACAAAATTGATTCTAAATTCATCAGCACGGGACAGCACTTCTCGTAAATTGCTCCAAATCTCATCGTATTTCGAGCAAAACTAATCGGATTTTGCTGCTTGGATTATGTTTGGCCGATGATACATATTGGAGCAATTCCCGATGAGAACTCTGCGGAATCGATCATCGGCCGATGAGAATTTCATCGGGTTTCGATGAACTTATCGGCCGATGAGATTATGCAGCTAGGGGAAGTCACCAAAATAGCCAGTTTGTTGTAAAACTGTATAGTAGTTTGTTTCATAACACGAGTCGTTTTTAAGTGAAAACAGAATGACTGTGAATGCATTAAAATAAGTTGCTTTGATGCACTTATTACCAAAAGGGTAAACATGTGTTCTTCCTGAATCCCTTTTACTGCATGATTACAGGATTTTCAACCCTACCATAATTCTGAATCATCTAGGAGAACTCTACCATCTCTTAAAATGTTGTTGACCTTTTTCATATTTATCCTGTATTTTATTAAATACTACATCTTTCATATTTTGTATTGTTTTGGATCGAAGAAAAGTGATTTCATTCTTGTTTCATT